>SNQJ01S0069274.1:119263-135324 GCA_010110895.2 Picea sitchensis
TCTTTTTTATTTCAAGGACTAACTAGAGGACACTGCCTTGGCGTGGTGACCAGAGCTGACAGTGTTACCCACAAGCACTTTCACAGAGATGATAAGGTTGGCTCGTGATGAGACCCCCTTTCCCTTGGCCATGCAACCAAAGGCCACTACCTTGGCGTGGTAACCAGATAGTGGCAATGTCATGCTGTTAGGTACCCATGAACATAATAGGTTGGCTCATGATGAGACCCCCCATCCTCTTGGCTAGGTCTTGTTTTTGTTATTTTTCATCGGGTCCCTCTTATTTCTTGCTGAGAGGCTTTTTATTGCATTCTTGGGGATCCCTGGGCGAGGCATCTCTAGGTTTCATTTTTTATGGATTTTATCTTTTACCAGTTGCTTTTACCTTCTGGGCCTTTAGCCCCTTCTTCCCACGAGATAAGGTGCAACACCACAAACAGATCATCCTAATGCCCGAACTAGGGGAATGGGACAGATGAGTGGGAGATAAGATGAAAAAATGATGATATGATGGGAGCGGACGATGGCTCTTCAGAAATCCCCCCGCTGGCAAACCAAAACCTATAAATACAAGCTTGCTAGGACACCCTGTCAATCCCCCCAACCATGGTCAAGTGGGTTAATGTAAGATTAAAGAAGACGTCAGAAACAAAAGGAGTAAGATGCATATATCTAAAGGTTATAATGATCAAAAGTGACACATACCATGATACCTGGACCAATTACCTCATGGAGCAAGAGTATTCTCCGATACAAGTCCAAGACGAAGGTGATGGATGTTGCTACTGCTGACAAGATGAGTCCGATGAAAGAGAAGAAAGATAGGCCCTCCAAGTCTATGCTCAAGTAAATCTTGCTCTCGGTACTCCATGTCTAGGTCCCGTGGGCCTCGAGACATGATCTCCTCGTTATCCCATGAAATCGGGGATAACATCTGGCTCCAACTCGGGGACATGTGCTCACCGTAGAGCGCATGAGAACCTCAGCATCTCTGGCATAACCTGCAAACCTGCTCAACTCGATAAGGGCATCAGTAACAAAGATGGGGTGGTATTTCCACCCTGCATATATAGACATATATATATAAAGTAATCATAAATGCGAATATAAAGTGAAATACTTACCTGTACTTACCTGTTGGTTGTATGTTGGTGTAGTCAAAAAACCAGTGAAGCCAATCCAACAACGTCCCACAGTACCTGCCTTTGTGCTTCATCATAAACCACAATAGTGATAAGTCAAGCACAAAATTAACATGGGTTAGAACCTGTATCAGATCATCAGGAATCTCAAAGTCTAACTCATGGAGGCGGGTGGGAGGGATAAAGTCTTGCCAAGTCCATCTCTGAGGAAAGTACTCAATCCACTTCAAGAAAGGGTCATGAAAAATGCAAGGTTCAGAAAACTGACTAAAAGGGCCTGCAAACTGGCTACCTAGGACATCCTCATGCTCTGAAGTCAAGGAAGGGATCGACAAAGATCTAGCAGGCGACTGGAAAACTATCAAGGGAAAGTTGAAAAACTGAGATAATTGACTCAAACTTGCAGTACCCAACCAACCCTTGGAGTCTAGGGTTTGCCTAGGAGGAAAATCAAAATAAAAAAGGTACTTCCCAACTACACCTTTAATGAAAAAGCATGGTAAAGTAATAACAGGTGGCTGGAGTGAAAAATCATGAGAATCCTTCTTTAGGTAAACATTGTTTTTACTCCTATCAAAATCCGAGCATAGTGGCAGTTGATAGTCATCTTCATAGGGTAAACCTAAGTTCTCGGAGGAGAACTCATCAAAGGCCTCAAGGTAAGACCGAAAATCATCAGGCAAATACTGTACTTGGTCAAACCTTGGGTGTTTGTGGAGAGTCAGTAAAAATCTCATCTCCTTGTTGCCACTGTTCAAGAGCTTGTTGTGATAATTGCAAAGGAAACACTTGGATATGACTCTTTATGTCATAGATGGGATCCATATCATAAATAAATGCATCCCATCTACATCTCCCAACATGTATGAACTCATCAAAATCAGCTATATCGGTATCAGTATCATAACATGGAGGAGTCAAAACATCCAATACTTTTGTACTCTCTGTATCATAAGGTAAAGAACCACTGAAAACTTGGAAGGGGGAATAATTCAGCTCGCTTAATCCTTCCTATGCAAGAGCTTCAAGTATTTGGATAGCTTCATCAGGTGGGATATCTGCCTCTACATCTTTAGTCATGAGACATAGGGGATCTAGCTTGTCCAAGGGTTCCATTTCTTCTTCACTCTCTGAGAAACAGAACAAGGTATCATCAAAAAACTGGAAAGGAAAATGACTTACCTCATTCTCTTCATGTGCAGGAGGGACAGGATCTTGGAGAGCTTCATCAGACTGAGGAGCGGTTACTGGTGCTTCATCCTCATAATTCTCGTCTCTAGTTATATCTTCGTTGCATTCTATTGGATTATGGGAGAGGTCTTGCTCCTCTTCAAGGGGTTGATAATGGTCTTCATAAACCTCGTCTCTTGTATCAGAGGATTCTTGGTATTGATCATGATATGCTCTCTTGAGATCTTCTACAATCTCAGTGGTGAATCCTTTGTGGTCTAAGGCTATCATGAGGTTTTGAAGGACATCTTCATACGTTCGGAAATCTGGCTTAGTAAGGTCTATAAACCTATTGATGAGGTGTATGAAAGATGATATACCCTTGTCCTTGAAACAACTCTTAAAAAGATTTTGTAAGTAGGATGGTAGAGTGAGTAAGAACAGTTTTATAAGAGAATCCTCTCCTCCCAACTTTATCTCGCTCAAATACTCCAAAAAATTTACAATGTGAGGAGTTGGGAGGCCCAAAAACATTGGAGAGTTGTTTAGCCATTTTCTATCAAAGTAATTTGGGTATCCTTGAAAACTTATGAAATCAATACTCGGATACATTTGTTCCCAGTGTGCCATGATCCCATAACTTGGAAATATCACAGAAAGTAAGGTGGCACCTTGAGAAATATTAGTGGAGTCGCCAGATAATTTGCTTCAAACTATCAAAAAAAAGGGGAAAAACACCCTAGTGGAGTCGCCAGGTAAGCTTGTAAGAAAAGGTCTCTGAGGCAAGGCTTACCGAAAGGATTTTTTATTTGAGGAGAATTGACTCAGTGTTCCCCGGAAACGGCACCAAAATGTTATCGCACAGTTTGTAGCTAGGTCAAATGGCTAGAATATAGAGGCCAAACTGGCATAACAGGAACCCACCCCACCCAATGTCACCACAATGGGGAGGTTCTTTCTATTTAGAGAGGTCAGGCCCAGGGGAGATGTCCCCGGTAACCTGGGGTTTTGAAGAGGCAAAGATATAAAGGTCAAAGCAAAAGTCCCTCCTCACAAGTTACCACCAAGATCAGATAGTTCGGCTAAACATCCACTAATGAAGTGTAGCCCCAAATGAGAACACCTGCCCGGAACAAGACAATAGCAAAACAATATATGAAGGCTATAATTCAATGGGTTAGTACTTCATATAACTATCTGATATCAGTATATAAGCAATTAAAACAATAGATATCAATGAGATCAATGTCAATTAATATAGCAATGGAACAATATCAATTCATCAATAAATATTGAGATGATGTAGCCAACAATGTAATTAATCAATCCCTTACTCAATAAATGCTCTTAACCATCATCTAATTGCTTATCAATAGAGAATGCTATGTCACGATGGAATAACCAAGTGTGACGACAGCCTAATTAGCATTAGTTAGTTAGTTAGGGTTTCAAATTATAAAAGTTTTTTAAGAGTTGTTTGAGCACTATCACTTCAACGTTGGGGACCTAGGATCAATGCCTAGGAGTAGATGGAGTCAATTAAAGAGAGGACACAAAGTTGAAGGGATAAAAGGCTAAGGACGAGAGGGAAGGGTTCTAAGGTGCTACAATTGCAGGGCCCTAGAATCAAAACCCTAGGGGAAAGAGGCTCACTATGGTGTTGCTTAAGCAAGGCCTCGTGCTCTTTCCTCCTTCCTTAGGTTAAACTTGGCAAAACGGATAGCCTAAAGGATAAGTCAAGACAAGAGAGTAAGGTGAGGGAGAGTGTTGCAATGGCAAGGCCCTATCACCAAACCCTAGAAGCAGGATGACCCTAGGTGTAGATGACCTAGGCCTGGGACGTCTCCTCCTTCTTAACTCTTAAAAGCATGGCTAGCACAAGGGAAGAAGTAAAGAGAGTGTAGCAATGGCTAGGCTCTTCTTTCCTTCTTCAATGGATGGATATTTCTCCTTTAGGGGACATGAAACAAGGACCTACTTGTGTGCTTGTCACCTAGGGTTTTAAATCAACAAAGTTTATAAATAAATGCAAGAGTACAAGCCTACAACCATTCAATTAAGAATTTTTGCAAAAAAAACACTTACATATCATGAAGAAATAGCATTGCAAACCCTAGTTGTAAACCTCCCTTCAAGAGAAATGCCAAAAATGCCAAGAAAATCCTTCCTTAAACTAGTGTGCCTCACTTAAAAGATGAAATACCCCAACAAAGGCGCAAAAATCAGATCTCACAAGAGAGTGAGTTGTGTGTTATGTCAAAATGAGGGAAAAACTCCTCAATATATACTGTATCATGACCTTTAATTAAATTTAGGTCATTAAAAATAGCCAACAAGGCTATAAACCAAAATTATACTGTTTTTACACTAAATTGTCAAATCAAAGCCCTAACTGAGCATACGCAAGACATCAAGCCCTACTGAGGGAGACGTTAGCCGCTTTTTAGGGCAAATGTAGCACAAAATGACAAAACGTTGGCCCTCTTTGGGCCTCCCAATCATGCCACACATTTTAGTTGCCCTGTCAAACTGTCACACGCTCAAGGTGACGCCAATGGCTCCTAGGTGACATCCTGGGCCATCAAAGGGAAACGTTCCACTGGAAGTGGGTCAACCCCCCTGGGCTAGGCTCAACCAAAGTGTCCCTGATGGAACATCCTTCTTCTTCTCATGTGAAAAATCTCGGTCAAACACTGTCATGTCTCTGCCCCTGATGGGGTCCCAACAACCATCTGATGGGCTCTTCAGCCACATGGAGGTTTGAACTAATCATCTCCCCATGTGTACCAGTCCAATTGGTACCTGTCCATCGGGCATGGTCCTGCACATCAAAAAATTCGCCCTCCATGGGCTCATTAGTCATAGGGATCATAGCAATGTTAATCATGTCTCATCATTAATATTATCAGACATGTGCATAAAAACCCTGATATATCATCCAATAGCTCAAAGATATTACAAAGACCTACAATACACGACTAAAGAAAAAGACAAAACACCCTATTGGGCTAGTATCCATAAGGAAAAGAAAGTCTCCAAGGGGTATCATCTAAGCCATGTAAAATGAGGTGATGTGGACAAGGGATGTCCAGACATACAGGTAGAGTGACAGACAGGGATGCATGATATTACCTGTGGGTGCCTTTGTAGAAGGCGAGTTGTACCCGTCATGGATGCAATTTTTTCCAAGCCCTTTATTGCCTTTATTCTTTTCATTTCTTTATTTGCTTTTTCTTTTTTATTTCAAGGACTAACTAGAGAACACTGCCTTGGCGTGGTGACTAGAGCTGACAGTGTTACCCACAATCACTTTCACAGAGATGATAAGGCTGGCTCGTGATGAGACCCCCTTTCCCTTGGCCATGCAACCAAAGGTCACTGCCCTGGCGTGGTAACCAAATAGTGGCAATGTCATGTTGTTAGGTACCCATGAACATAATAGGTTGGCTCGTGGTGAGACCCCCCATCCTCTTGGTTAGGTGTTGTTTTTTTTATTTTTCTTCGGGCCCCTCTTATTTCTTGCTGAGAGGCTTTTTATTGCCTTCTTGGGGATCCCTGGGCGAGGCATCTCTAGGTTTCATTTTTTATGGCTTTTATCTTTTACCAGCTGCTTTTGCTTCTGGGCCTTTAGCCCCTTCTTCCCATGAGATAAGGTGCAACCCCACAAACAGATCATCCTAATGCTCGGACTAGGGGAATGGGACAGATGAGTGGGAGATAAGAAGAAAAAATGATGATATGATGGGAGTGAACGATGGCTCTTCAGAAATCCCCCTGGTGGCAAACCAAAACCTATGGATACAAGCTTTCTAGGACACCCTGTCAATCCCCCCAACCATGGTCAAGTGGGTTAATGTAAGACCCAAGTAGNGCCTCAAACAATGAATAATCATGCTAATACACCATAATAATGTCCTCCTAGGTCACACGTGTGGTGATGTCATGCTCTAAGAGGGTGTGTGAAGCCTCCAAAGTCCATATCTCAACATCTAATAGGTGCAAAAAAGGTGGAGGGTGTGTCTCCTCATCAAGGGTCATGTCATATCATCAAGCCATCAAATGGTACCCCAATGGCAAGCAAGCTCATCATCATCAAGAAAACCCTTGTGCATGACATCATCATCAGGGAACCTAATGTTTAAGGTGGGAATGTCAACGTCCAGGGTGGAATGATCATGCATCACCTCTTTGAGTAGCATGCAAGAATAACCAAGTGCAATGTCCTCCATCAAATGTTGAATACAGTGTGGGGTGCACTATCCAAGGTGTGGGATTTTTTCCCATCTGCTTACCATCATGACCATTTCTGTCAAATGAGAGCTCATGTATCCATCATCCAAGGTTTAGGATGTGTGAGAGGATGTATTTGAAGGGGTCAATCATCATGTGACCCAATGCTTTTCATCACACGTGTTGTATCCTATATAAAGTGCACAATGCCCTGGGTGAAAACACAAAGAAATACTCCTAAGACCATGTTAGGTGCACTTAAGTTGGTCAAAACCATGGAATCAAGTAAAACCAACAATCTTAAGGGGCAGTGGTCCTGAGAATAATATAAAGTAAGCCATAAAATAATATGAAATCCAAATGAACAATCTCAAGACTTTATGCATTTTGGCAAGCTTAGGTATGGGAGGACAATCAAAGTAACCTATTAGGTGTGCCACTACCCAAGTAGAGAGATATTTCCTAGAAGAACCCATCAAAGATATGTAATGAATATGAGGTGGTCACGAGATTTACTTCTAGGCATGGGGTCATTAACATGCAAGACAATGTATGGGCTCACCTCCATGAGTGCTTTTGTAGAGGGTGTTCTTGGCGATTGAGTTACCCTTTCCTTAACGCGTTTTGCATTCCAAACCCCTTATTTGCAATGTTTCACCAAGACTCTGGGACGAGGGTGCACGAGAGCGGGGACGTGTGGGAGCACCCTCAAATTTTGGGGAAATTCATGGGGGACGGGGGGACGTTGAGGTTCCTCACATAGGGGTCCATGTCTCCAAAATTATAAAAAAATATAAATATTAATGATAAAATACCAACAATAATAATTCAGGGCATGTAAATTCATCATTGTGCAATGTAAATAGTAAAATACTAAATAGTAAACCATAAACTAGTACTAAATTCAAATTTGTAAATGATATAAATAATAAACATGATTCAGATTCAGATTTAGTAATGAAATACATTGATTCATAAATCATAAATGAAACAGATATAGTAAAATATTGTATACATTGATTTAAATTCATCATTCTAGAATCTAATTACTAAATTAGTATTAAGAAAAATAATAGATACAAACGTCTGAAATAGTAAATTGAAATTACTCAAACTCAAAAGTAGTAAAGAGTGACGAGTCGAAGACTCAATATGAGGTCATCAGTATCTAGACTCGGGACTTAAAATTTACAATTGAAAATTAAAAATGGGCAATGAACACTGGAAATAAAATGAGCATCAAGGAGTCAATCTCATTAACTGGTCCTTTACATCCATCTGTTGCATGAAGTCATCCGGACCATCAATCGAAATGTCACTATGTGAGGTAGGTTTTTAACTTTTTAATAAAATTGTTTTTGTTTTTTTATTTTTTGAGTCTTATTAGCCAAAAATTTAGATGGGACACCCATGAGTCCCCCTTTGGAGGGGGTGTGTCCAAAAGAACCCCTTTATGAGGAGGGATGCCCAGAAGCACCCCTTTTGGAGAAACATGCCCCTCACACTGGGGAAACGTACCCCCCTGCGTCTCCCCACCTTTACCCAAAAGGGGGACGTGGGGAAACGTTTCCCCAAGAGCCCCCCCATCCCGGGTGCGTGGGAAACATTGAGGGCATGCACCCCACCCCAGGGGAGGCATCCCCGTGGAACACTGCTTATTTTCCTTTTTCTTTATTTGATTTGATTTGCAATTCCCCTTAAAAAGGTTTCAAGGATATCACTTCCTTTTCTTTTTGTTCGGGATATATTCAAGTCCTTTTTGATTGATGAATGTGTAGATTTTAACCTTGTACAATTATTTACTACAAACGGATTTTCAATAAAAGAACATAAAATATACAATGACAAATACAGAGATTTTTCCCTTAGAAACCCAAACTGTGAAATCAACATTTTCTATATTCATCTCATTATACATTGTTTACAATACAATATACATATAAGATATCGTAGCATCCAAAACCCTAATCCAATAACTCAGATTAGTCAACAACCATAATTCCTTAACCGAAAATAGAAAACCATTGGCGAAAACCATGTGCCGAAAAACCGCCCAAAAATGGATGCAAAAAACTGCCATTTTTTTTTCTAGTCGTGCAAAGATTATAAAACGTACCCAACATAATGTGTTTATCCACATTAGGACTAGGGGTGATCACCATTAATGAGGGGTAGAGATCAATAAGGACTATGGCTTTTAACTGTCCTCGTGATCCCATTTCTTTATTTTTATTAGTCGACTGCAATCTACCTCTGGACCTTTAGCCCTTTCTTCTCATAAAAGAATGAGTTACATGCCCTTTTGGTGTACATGTAACCACATTACCCAAAATGTGGGAGAATGGAAGGATCAATGATAGAAAAGTGGTAAGTATGATCGAGAATGGTACGCTACCCCTTTCAAGGAACTACCAGTAGTACCACTTTTCCCTAGGAGCGACAACACAAGACTAGGATTCCTGAGATGGCCACCAAGCTTAAACAAGGAAAAAATCATAACTTCTAAGCTCATGATTCATTATCGAACTTCAATCTATTATCATTAATTAGATGCATAATGTATTAAATATGACACTTTATATGAAACAAGGACTAATGTACCTTATAATATGTCATAACAACATCTCCTAATGATCCTTGTTGATTTAGTGTCATGAGCCATGCTGGTGAGGAAGAGGCATCTAAGGGGGCTACTGAGTTGCTCTTTACCCCTAGGTGAGAGGGGGTAACAATGCTAAAGGACCAGAACAAAGAAGCATTCTTAGAACAAAATTTAAGATTGGAGGTAAGTTTTGTACATTAGTAGTTGACAGTGGTAGTACATCAAATCTTGTTTCCAATGAGGTTATATAGAAGTTGAAATTGAGTTGTGTACCTTGTTTGAACCCATATAAAGTGTCATGGTTGTTGAAAGGGAAAAGGGTAATTGTCCAAGAGCAATATGAGATTGATTTTCACATTGGTGTTTGTTATTACTCAATCTAGAACTTGTGCAAGCCTTCACAAGATGTTAAACTAGTGTAACATATGGAAGTAAGTTCCACTGTCGCCTAAGCAAGTACTTCCCTCGTTTAAGTGATGGACATGAATCCAACATAAGGGAGGATTCCCTAGCAACCTCAAGGGATCCTATAGCAAGCTAGAGGTAAGTCTACTATTGCCTATCTTGGATGCTTGATTAACTAGGTATAGGGCAAAGTTAAGATGAGTAAGGGAAAGCAAGTTGATTGTGTGTGTGAATAGTGATGTTTAAGACATTCAATGCTTGAAAGGTAAATTAAATGCCCCAAAACTCTAGCCAAAAGAAAAGAGAAAAAGGTTGATACACTAGCTATCAAAGAGAACAAAACAGTTGCAATAAAACTTGAGAAAAGATATAATACACTTTAAAAATTGTAAGTTTATAACAACAATAGTAAATTAGTCCTAAATTAACAACATTGCAATAGAAAATATGCCAAATGTTAAGTAAAATACTTATTAAACCATAATCTAATGATCACTTAAAGGAAAGAGCATTAAACTATGTTAATTAGATGCAATGCATTAAACCTTAATGGTTGGTGACAATAAATGACAATCTAAGCTAAGATGCAAGACAATAGGCTATAATGTGATGAAGAATGCAAATGCAATGCAAACCCTAAGCTAACACCAAGTCATTTGGGAGAGAGAAGCTAAATTATGGCTCGTGATCACTTGTAGCAAGAGAAAGATTAGTGCCTTCTTTAAGTCCTTAGGCATATGGAGTCAATGCAACAAATTGAAAGGATGTTAAGAGCAAAGGAAGACCTGAATATTAAACCCTAGAATTATCCAATCATAAGCCTAGGTCAAACCTTCTAGGAAAACAAACCCTAGAGTTTATCCCCTCACCTTGGTGGTCATTATTAGCTATCCTAGTTTAGTGTTGTCACTCTTGGGAAACATGGGTACTATTGGGCTGCCTTGATAGGGGTAACGTTCCATTCCCCCTCCATACTTAACACTTATCATCCTGGAACATGTCACAGTGCACTTGACTTAGATAATGGTTTTACATGTATCCCAAAAGGACCTGTGGTTCATCCTCCTATGAGAAGAAGGGCTAGAATGTCGAGCTTGATGCCACTGCTATATAAAAATAAAATAAATAATGTTATAAAAGAAAGAAAGAAAAATGGGATAATAAATGGCCAACTTCAAAATCCAGAGGCCAACTTGAGCCCTACCCCTGTAATCGTAATCACCCCTAAATGCTTGAAACCTGAAAGGGGGACTTGCAAAAATAATAAATGAATATAAAAAACAATGTTGATGTTTGTAGCATTAGATGGGTACTTCCACATTGGTTTTGCGTTTAACATGTGGAAGTTATCCTTAATACCTCTTAGGACTTCAGGAGATTCACTTTAATAAAGTGATTATTAAAGTGAATGCCTTTCTGTAATTAATGTGAGTTTAATTTAATTAGATTCCTAAGTATTTGGCATTAGTGAATTAAATTAAATCATAGCCATTATATCATAAAGTGTTGGTGAGATATAATCTCAGCCATTGATCACTTTGGAGATCTAGGGTTTTGGATTTAGGGTAAAATGAAGATTATAAAAGGCAGCCTTAGTGAGAGGAGGAGGCACACACACAGAATGAGATAGTGAGATATCATTGAATTGGGTGGAGAAGGACTTTCATCCAAGTGTGCAGGGGCAGAGCCTGAGGAAAGGAACAAAGGAAGTAGTGACCAACAAGATCGAAGGACAAATCTTGAGGTGTGATAGGATATTCTTGTTGTTTTTTAATTTTTCCTTAGGTGGGCCATTATCTTAAGACGTGAGCCCATATTTTATACTAATAAAATCAACAAGGTATTGGTTTTCCCTTAGGAGTTTTTACCTAGAAAATTATGTGTGCAAATGTGTATGGTTTCCTTATTGTGCTTCCCCTGAAATATTTATTTAGATCATTTAAACTTAGTCGTGATTTTATTCAATATTTTTTTTTAATGAGTTTATTACAACAAGGGAGAGTCTTCCCTATGTTCAATACAACTACAATAGAGCCATACATAGCTCAATCGGCCACAAACCCTTTCAGGTGGGATTGAGAATTCAACCATTGGGTCCCATGGATGTTGCACTACCCCTTGCGGCCACCCGAACATAATCGTTGCATGCTCCAACTGGAGCTGATAAAGCCACCTGGTTCATTGAGAGGATCCAACACATCCGCCAATAGGTTCAAGATATTTTACAGAAGTCCAATGTCAAGTACAAGCATTGCCATGATCAACACTGGGTGCCACACCAGTGTCAGGTGGGATACAAAGTTTGGTTGCACTTGCAAAAACAAGGCCTCATCGGAAGCTTCGTCCACTCCATTATAGACCTTACACCATCACCAAAGTTGTGGGTGACAATGCTTTCGAGCTCAACCTTTCCCATTTCCTTGGCTTGCACCCAGTGTTCAATGTGAACCTCCTTCAACGTTATTTTCCACCATTATTGGACACCTCAGAGATAGTAGAACAATTGACACCAACATAGCTCAACCATGACTACATGGAACATGCATCCACTGATCAGATCATGGACAGACAAGTCAAGGGTACTCGCTAGCAGAGGATCTAGCTTTATCGGGTGGTCAAAGTAGGGAAGCTCCTGCACCAAGGAAAGTGGCTACACTGGGTCCAAATTTAGCAGAAATTTTCTCATCTGATGGGGGCACTCAACGCAATGGAAACCATTGCTTCTTAAGGGGAAAGGATTGATACAGGAGGATCTCGGTGGCCACCCACCTTTTCCAACTGGCTCAAAACAGCTTTTTGACAACTTACTATTGTTAGCAGTTTTTCATTTTCCAAACTTTCGGAGCCATTTTGAGGGCCCAAAAGACRTATTTTCACAATCGGGCACCTCAATGATGGCCAAAGGCTCTGATTGATCCCCATAAATGAAGCTCCTCGTCAATACCTTTCCAACGAGCTATCGTGCACCCTAAACAAAGATTGTATGCAAAAAATACGATCCCGAGAAGTTGATGTACTAACTTAACCCAACAACGCCCACATGACTTTTGGTGCTTCATCTCCTAGGATTAGGTTTTTGGATGTCTAGGGTTTTGGAATTTATGTTATTGTAAAATTTCCTTCAGAGCCTCATTGTACTCATCTTCTTGCAAATGAGCGTAGCCACCACATCTCTTCTTAGAGATAAGCTGCCACCATTCTAGCAACTTGTTTTCAGTTTGCATTTTATAGTTTTCAACATATTTCTTATTTAATATAAGTCAAGTTTTATTGTATCTCTGCTATTTTTCATTGTCTCTGTGTTAATATTATAAATCTGTGGTTTCATTTCGTTTTGTTCAAAAATCCGGATCATGATGTTAAATGTTTGACTAAACAAAGTTTGGAGGCTTTCTTCTAAGAAGACCACTAGGTTATTTTGGTTTCAATATGCATGGAAATCATGAGTTGAAGAAGAAAAAAAAATTCCTGGTCCTTCATTTTGGGTGGCCTTCTCCTCAACAAAAACTAAAGTACTTGGTAGTTACCCAACCTAAGTACCCTTTCTGTCATAAAGACGAAATAGTAAAATACATGCTTTGGTTATGTCTTTTTTCAAGGTTAGTTTGAGAATGGGTTCAAACCTTTGTTGTTAGCTTCACCCTGTCTCCATCACTTGGAAGTCTCCCTTCTTTGGTGACAATCTCCTATGGGGTCATTATGGTTCATGAAGAATGGAAACTTGTTAGAATAGAGCTCTTGTTTTTATATGGAAAAATGGGAATTATCATGTATTTAAATATTTTTGTTTTTTTTCAACTTTACTTAGTTTGATGGGGCTCTAATTCATGCCAGTTTCCACCTACATATTCAGGGATAAGATGACCTGAAGTTTTTCATAGTTTTTCAAGCCATGTACATATAATTTTTATTAATAATGTGTAAAACAAAGATTGTCTTTAAAAAATGTGTTTCTAACTTTATTTCTTTGTCTAAGGCCAATTAGCAATCTCTAATTAAATCCACCACGATAGAATTGTAAGACTAAAAAATGTGTTTCTAACTTTATTTCTTTGTCTAAGGCCAATTAGCGATCTCTAATTAAATCCACCACGATAGAATTGTAAGACCATAACTTCTTGTTAAAAGAAATTTTGTTTAATGCAAATTCATGAAGCCTATACACATGGTGGTGTGGGATTAACACTCTTTTTTCCACTACCATGTCTACATAAGTAAGATCATGATATGTCAGATCGTGACTTCCTTACTTGAGTCACATTACTCCATAGCCTCCAATAACTATGCCAACATGGAAAACTTTCATCCACATCCACATATTACATGACATCATTTTTGAACAAGTTCAATGTTTAATTTTACAACTCAGTATAAAACGATGACATTCATTTGCAAGTCAAGCTATGACATGGTGGTCGAGATAAGTCTTCATCTACTAAGATTTAGAACAATTATATCTAGCATAGTGGCATTAGGTTCTACATGATAGAAATATCAAAGTCTTGGTTACTACTCTATTATCATTAACTTCATCTTAAGATCTAGGAATTATATGTAGATATGAATCAATGATGTTTTTTTCTTAATTTATAATTATATCTTAATATCAAGATGCACAATTAATCAATGTGAAGTCATCTTAAGATCTAAAAATTATATGTAAATATGAATTAATGATGTTGGTTTTTTTCTTAATTTATAATTATATCTTGCTAGCAACCAATAAATCTATATTTAAAAACCTATAAACAAATTGAGGAATATTGAGTGCATCAATCAATGTGGAGATGGGATGAGCCAATTAAAAGTCAACCTATTCATTCTTTAATACCATGTTCACCTAAACTACAACCAAATATACGTGTATTTGGGCACATTGACAACCATACATTATATACTATAAATGATTATTAGAAATAAACAAACTTTAATAAAAGCTAGCTTATATAGTTTAACCATAAATCTATAAGCTAGAGGGATTAATTTTTAATTTTTGCTTTTTATTATATACTATAAATGATTATTAGAAATAAACAAACTTTAATAAAAGCTAGCTTATATAGTTTAACCATAAATCTATAAGCTAGAGGGATTAATTTTTAATTTTTGCTTTTTAAAATTTATTAGAATTTTTATTTTTATTTTTAAAATTTTAAATTTTTTTTGTAACACATTACACATCTCTACTGAACTTGTATAGTAAACCTCTTATACAATTAATGTTTTGTATAGTAAACCCTCTTATACAGTTATAAAAAGAAAATAATAAATTTATTTTTAATAACTATAATATATTAAAAGTTTTATAAAAAATAATTATTCATAATTAAAATTAATTAAAAAAAACCTTATAAAAATATTTATCTTAAATTTTAAAATAAACCTCTTATACAATTATAAAAGTAAATAAAAATCATACTTAATAATTTAGTAAATTTATTTTTGATAATTATAATATATTAAAAGTTTTATAAAAATTAATTATTTATAATTAAAATTAATTAAAAAAAAAACTTATAAAATGATTTTATCTTAAATTTTAAAGATTTTTTTATTATACAATTAATGTCATACAATTATAAAAAATAATAATAAATTTATTTTTGATAATTATAATATATTAAAAGTTTTATAAAAATTA
This sequence comes from Picea sitchensis, assembly GCA_010110895.2. Taxonomy (NCBI): domain Eukaryota; kingdom Viridiplantae; phylum Streptophyta; class Pinopsida; order Pinales; family Pinaceae; genus Picea; species Picea sitchensis. Next base: position 134,454 of record SNQJ01S0069274.1, read on the forward strand.
ATTATTCATAATTAAAATTAATTAAAAAAAATGATTTATCTTAAATTTTAAAATAAACCTTCTATCAAATTATAAAAGTAAATAAAAATCATACTTAATAATTAAGTAAATTTATTTTTGATAACTATAATATATTAACAGTTTTATAAAAAATAATTATTTATAATTAAAACTAATTAAAAAAAAGCTTGTAAAAAGATTTATCTTAAATTTTAAAGATTTTTTATTTGCTTATTTTTTTAACCAATCAATTAAATTATGAATTTAGATGATTAAACATTTTTTTTAAATAAATTAAACACAATAAAAGATTTATATTTATTTATGGTTGCTCTTTCTTATTTCTACATTTAATTTTATCTAAATTTTTGATAAATAAACAAAAAAACAAAACATTTAGATGATATAAACTATAATCATGTATATCAAAAACAAAATAAAAATTATTAATTAGTGAAGGGGGTCCTCCTTTACTTTAAAAACAATCATGTATTAGGCACGACATATCCATTGTACTAATGATATTGCATTTAGTAATTTATATTTGATGAGATGTTACTCTCTCTCTTTCTTTCTCTCACATAGACACATATATATGGAAATTAGGAAACATATATTATAAAACCTTTAGCAAATTACAAAAGCATTTGTTTAGATATTTTTAGGCATGATATATATCTTTCCTAAACTTCAAAGGAAAACTTATACCAGTTTACAATATTACATCTTAATAATTCTTGCTATAAAACTTGCAAGTATATAACTCAAAGAAAACTCTTAATATTCTAGTTGATTTAGTAAACATTGAAATTATGTGAAAAAATAAGGGTTGGTTACTTTTTCCTACCCATGATTGGTAGGAAGAGAATTC
>SNQJ01S0069274.1:139762-156905 GCA_010110895.2 Picea sitchensis
TATTTCTGGTTGTAGTTTCAATTCTTTTAATCAGTAAATATTATTCTTTTTTCATTTTTTTCTTGATATTTTACATCTAAATCTTTTAGACGATGCATCCTGGTAGAAGAATATTATGTTTACATTTAAATCTTTTAGACGATGCATCCTGGTAGAAGAATATTATGTTTACATCTAAATCTTTTAGACGATGCATCCTGGTAGAAGAATATTATGTTTACATTTAAATCTCTTAGACGATGCATCCTGGTAGAAGAATATTATGTTTACATCTAAATCTTTTAGACGATATAGAAGAATATTCTGTTTAGAATGCATTTTCAAAACGAATATTCTGTTTAGAATGCATTTTCAAAACGAATGTCTAATTACTTTCTAATTCACTTAATGATGTGATGCCCTGTCTATACAGCAATAAGCTTCAAATTAGGGGACAAAGAAGCATCCAGCATCAATTATTTTCCTTTTTGTTTGTTAAGTTCCTTATTTTATTTTTAAAAGTGCATCTCTCATGTTTCCGTGTAATTTTGGGTGCGTCTGCCTTTGTTAAATTTTCTCCGTTACACTTTTCTGGTTTTTGTCTTTTTACCATTGCTGACCTGTAAAGTACATTAATCATATTTGACTTCGTTTCTCTTAAGAAGAGAAGCGGTTTTGATGGTTTTTACGAAGACTCTTTTAATGAAAGTTTTTGATCTTTTGCCTAGGTTGATTTTGGTTGCAGAGTGGAAGAAAGAATGATCACATATATTTTTTCAGAGTGGAAAAACCAATTTCAGAATGGTAAAATTATTTTCTTAAGTTAAGGTTTCTTTTCTTGTTTTGTGCTCATTCAGATGGATTTCAGAATAGTAAACTTATTTTCTTATTTTGTGCTCATCTCCCTATAATCCATCATGAAGACTGATCTCCCTAGCCCAACTACCCGGATCATAGAATAACCATCCCGATCTATTACACGAATCCGGATCATGGAAAAGAGGATCATGGAAGATAAGAACCTAAGCCTAACTACCCGGATCATGATAGGAGGCCTACCTGTTGAACTCCTTCCCTGCCACCCTAAAGGGATTCAGATGGATTTCAGAATAGTAAACTTATTTTCTTATGTTAAGGTTTTTTTTTTGTTTTGTGCTCATTCACATGGATTTCCGAATAATAAACTTATTTTCTTATGTCAAGGTTTTTTTCTTGTTTTGTGCTCATTCACATGGATAGAATAATAATACTTTTTATATATGTTAAATTTTCATGAGGTATGAAAATTTTAATTCCAGGTTTTTTAAATTAGTGGTAAAGTTTTGAAAGGATGAGGATAGTGTAAGTTTTTGATAAAATGAAAATTTTCTGAAAATTTGGTTGGCTAATTCATTCTTAGTGAGGTATCTCATCAAATTTCCTGGGTTTCTGGGTTTTGAGGAGAAAACTAAATAAGGGGTTTGGGGTTGGTTGGCTTATTTATTCTGATGTAATTCATCAAATTTTCTGGGTCTTGAGTAGAAAATTAAATAAGTGGGGTAGTCCTGCAAACAAATAGATAATTATATAAGTGGCTTCAGGCAAACAAATAGGTGTGTGAATTTTTTTTTTTTTTTTCCTCTTCAGTTTTAGGGAAAAAATTAAATAAAAACTTTAAGAGAATTTATTCTTTTCAGCATTTCAATAAAATTAAATAAATTTTTAAAAGGAGTTATTGGATAGAAAACTAAATAATCTATTTCCAAATTTTCAATAAAAAGATATAGAGATAATTTTAAATAATCATTTTCCTGAAGGTGAAAGTTTAAACCATCAATTTTAAGCAAAGAAAATATATCAGTAAAGAAATCTATTCTTTCCAGATTTCCAAAATAAAATTAAATAATCTTTTTCAGTTTTAGAGTAGAAGATTAAATAATCATGACTTTATTATTTTTAATTTTTTGATAAAAATTAAATAAAACTTTTATAATAAAAATTAATTATCAAAAAATAAGTGAAAATTTCTTCCTAATTTCCAATAATTTTTTTTCCAAGTTTTCAATTAAAAGTTTAAATAATCACTTTTTGGTGGATTAGTCAGATGTGATCTTTTGCTGACTTGTTGAAGGTGATTTTTCTTTTTATTTTTTAGGATGTTATCCAAACAATAGAGAGTGAACATCAATACTTTTATAGAGTATGTTAAACAATGTTGAGAAAAGTTGTTTAATTTTCAAATAAAATAGTAAAAAATGTTATTATTTTAAAAATAAAAATAGATGTACAATTAACATTAAATGCTTTCATATTATTTATTTAATATGTCCTTTCCATGCTTTTAAACCGTTCCGTCCACTTTACAAACCTTGAAACCGCGATCTTGGGGCCAAGACAATTTACCAAACGCAATAATCGCGTAACCGGTTGGAGATGCCTCCGCGCTCCGCACGCACCAGACACTAAGGGTTGTAACGGGAGCTCCTCGGAAGTCGGTCGATCCACTTGAAGGGAACATTCAATGGTTTTATATTATTTATTTAACATTTCAAAACGTTAAAATTAAAAATAAAATATTTAATTTTAATAATTATGTTTTTTTGTGACTGGTTTAATAGGAAATCCCGGAGCATTCAATGGTTTTATGTTATTTATTTAACCTTTCAAAATTTTAAAAAAATAAATATTTAATTTTAATAATTATGTTTTTTTTTGTCACTGGTGGGGTCTACACAGCCTTCAAGCATGGGCACGGGTAAATGGGGTTGAGAATCGAATTTGAGACTTTTTTTTCACATTTCCTTTCATTTACAGGGTACTTGCCAATGGGTCTACACCAATGTGGACAATTTTAATAATTATGTTAAAATGATTTCTTTTCAGTATTATTATTCATAATAATAATTATCAGTAATTATATTTTATGTTAGATATTTTTTATTACAATATTATTGTCCCCACTTATCAAGTGTGTGGTCTTTACAGTCAATTGGGTGTAGTTTGGATGGTTGTGAGGAATGATTGTTATCCTCCCCACCCGAGTTCAATTCCCATAATGACATATCATCTTCACCTTGTTTCAATTCCCACTTAGCAAATGTGTGCCCCTTTGTCCACTTAAGGTGGAAAAAATTTATCCTCTTCACCCTGTTTCAATTCACACTTAGCAGATAATCAATCTTATAACAATTATAATAAGCCAATGAAATTCTATAATTATAAGTCAATAATATCATAGATTTTTTTGAAATTTTAATTCTTAAAAGAAACATCAAAAACACTTCTATAAAGGACAACTTATCCATTATAACTATTAACATTTAATTATCATGCATCTTTATTAATTTTTAAGAATTAACATTTAATTATCATTCATCTTTATTAATCTTTACATGTTACATAATTCTCAAATGCCATACAGTCGAACACAACACAGTCAAACACATTTGGGTGTTATAACAGTTGAGTAAAATTTATTAATTCAAAGATTTGTAAATATTTTTATATTTATTAAATTTTTATTTATTTGTATTGGATGTTATACCTGTTGAGTAAAATTTATTAATTCAAAGATCTATAAATATTTTTATATTTATTAAATTTTTATATATTTGTATCTCCTATCTCAAATACTTTGCACTTCAAAATTGTTGAGCATGATGGTAAGGTGTGGAATATATTTTATGATCTGTTTTTTTACTTACAATCATGGTAATTATAACGACGATATGGCAAATCATACTCATTGTGGTTGTTGACGATGAAGAGAAGAGACTAGACTAGTTTGTTATTAATTGATTTACAAAAATGATGAAGAAAAAAGACGAGACTAGCTTGCTATTAATTGATTTGCAGTTTATAATGGGACGATCAACTACTAGACATTCATGTCATTCAATTGCAATGACCGAGCTCAGATCGATATTAATTTCCCTGGTAATTACTTCTTAATTTGTATTGGTCAAATTAAATATGTTGATGTTATTAAATAATATTGTATAAGTATATGTGATATTATTATAATTAATTTTGTGGTGTTAGTGAATATGTATATGTCACATTATTATAATTAATTTTATGATCTAGGTGATTTAATTCAAGTTAATTTTGCATTAAAATTGTATGATAAAAAAATAGATGTGAGGTTAAAATTAATTTGTAAGACTTATTTGTGGTTAGCAGAGCTACTTAGGTTTTTGGTTTGGTTTGCATTATTAATTTAAATTTGGACAAAATTGATGAAAGAATTTTGTATGAAGTTTTATTGTTAATTGTTTTTATACATATAAATGTTGTATTGCAGTAACCGTTTTAGTAATTAATAAATATATATGTTTTCATATTTCTTATGTAATTTGAATCTTTTTAAATAATAATATTCTAATTATAATGTATGTTTCTAATATATATTGCAAATGGATATGTATGATTACTTTTTAAATAATTAAAATGAAGTATGATTTTTTCACCAAATGCATACATACTCATTACATCATATTATTTTGTTTTGTTGGATATAGATGTGTGAAAAATCACATCCATCTTAATTTTTCTCTCTTCCTTAGATTTTCTATTTTGTTTTGTTGGATATAGATGTGTGAAAAATCACATCCATCTTAATTTTTCTCTCTTCCTTAGATTTTCTTTTGTGTAGTGTTTTTTATTTGAGTTGTCAGACTTTCAATTTATGCTGCATGTTTTTGTTGGTTTTGGTGGCTTTCTTTTGTGTTTTAACCATTATGTAGAGTTTCATACATAGTAGATCTTGTTGCCTTGCAAGATCATTAATCTTCTTTGGCTCTGCCTTTCATTTGACTAAACAGAAAATGTTATTGACAAGGTCACGATTTTTATGAAAAATCTTTTGATCTGAAATTATCAACAGTAAATTTAAAGTGGCTTATCAATTTATTTTGGTTACTGGTTGGAAGAAAGAATAATCACAAATGTTTTAGCTATTTTTTTTTCTTATGTTAAGTTCTCTTTCCGTTTTCACATGGATAGAAAAATAATGATATTCTTACTGGATATAATACAGATTGTTGATGACAGTGGAAGTGCTGGAGTGCCATGTTTTGTTGTCAATATGCTAAATAGGAGGGATATTGCTAAGAAGGAGGGATATTTGTAACTGTAAGTACTGTTATTGTTAATTGAATGTGTTTTATTTGAGTATCATTCATCCATGATTAATAGCTAATGAAAATGAAAGTACATGGCTACAAATTCAGATACAATTTTTTTATTACTAGTAAAGTTTTAAAAGATAAAGAGTGGATGCACTTTTAAAATTTTGTTGGTAGAATGAATATTTGTAGAAATTAGTTATAGTTTTTTATTAGTAGTAAAATTTTAAAAGGTAAAGAGTGTATGCACCTTTAAAGTTTTGATGGTAGAATGAATATTTGTGAAAATTAGTTATAATTTTTTTTATTAGTAGTAAAGTGTTAAAAGATAAAAGAGTGTATGCACCTTTAAAGTTTTGAAGTTTTGATGGTAGAATTAATATTTGTGGAAATTATTGGAATTTATTTATGTTTATTGAGACTGGGTCAAAATTAACTAATCTACACTCTGGTTTGTTTATTTCATCTTATTCTTTCTTGATTTTCAAGCAAAAAATCAAATAATGTGCTTCATGCAAAGAAATCAAGTTGGTGAGAGAATATATTATTTCCAAATTGTTTGTAGAAAATTTTATATTTAACATCAGTGTGAGAGAACCTATTCTTTCAAGTTTTGGGTAGAAAATTAAATCCTCTACTTCAAGCAAAGATATCAGGTCCGTGACAAAAATTTAATCATAGTTTGATCATAGTTAAGTGACTGAGTAGAGAGAGAAGTAAACCAAGAAAATATAAAAATCCTACAAACTTGTTCATCATTTTTTGTCATCCCAATTAAACTAAGTTCCCTATGCCTAAGAATCTTAAAAACTAAAATACATATAACTAGTGCCCACTTTTAGTGTGTATAGATTAAGTTACACAATCCAATCAATTGGCTTGATTAAAACAACAGAGCCATGGTAATTTTGTATGATTTAAGTTTTTGGGGGATTAAGATTAATTTAATAAGTCAACAAATATCATAAATATCATAAGAAATAACGATATCATTGTAGAAATAATTATATATATCTATTAGGGAAATAAGAAACCATCATTTTCTTATGTTGTACGCAACATCATCGCATAACATAAAATTTCTGTGGGATAATGTTGAATAACTCGGCACAGAAACTAATGCCAATAATTTATGTTAACTGAGAAATTTCCTAGCTGATATAAATTTGGAAATTATGTAATTAATTTACTTCCGAGCTATAAATCAGAATAAATCTGGAAATTATGTAATTAATTTACTTCCGAGTTATAAATCAGAAATTAGACAGCGGAAACATAAAATATACCAAACATAAAAACACAGACACATATGTACCCTGGAAACCCCAGTGTGGGGAAACCAGCGGAAACATACAATATACCAAACATAAAAACACATAGACACATATGTACCCTGGAAACCCCAGTGTGGGGAAAACCAGCAAAGAGGGGCTTTATTGGCTTTAGAGGAAAGAGGAAATTACAACAGAAAACACTCAGACATTTTTACAGCAGATAAAATTAGCCTTTAATCAACAGTATGACCCAACCAAGAAGAGGTTGTACAACCCAGTAAGGTACAACCTGTACATCCCTGTACCGTATGGCCTGTACGACCCTCTCTTGCTCAGAAAATCAGCCTGTTTGGCCTCAGATTTTCAGCCTCTTGCTACTAATGAAGTACGGCCTTTTTTTTTGTCCCTTTTCCCTCTGTTTTACAGCCTCTAGTATGGCCTCCTCCTTCACTAAAATATGTTTTCTGTTCTGGCCCTGCTCTTCTATGTAGATTCTGCCCAGCCAAAGCGCCCATCTCAGCTCTGCTCTTGTCCTCTTCCTCAGCCAACAATGCCTCAGCTCCACAACTCCCTCTTCAGCTCACTTGCTCAACCTCAAAAATGAGAATGTGTCTTCTTTACCCTCAGCCCCTTCTTTTATCCTTCAATCAGCTTCCATTTTCCTTGAGATGTGTGTCCAGCCTTTGGTCTCAATGGCTGGGATTGGGGCGCCCCTTTTGGGCTGGACCCCACTCTCCACTAAGTGGTGCACCCCCTTTGGACAGGGTCCCACAAAGCACTCAACCACCTTTTGAGGTGTGCCCTCTCTCCTTGGCCCCACAATCCACTCAAGGAAGAATATTTGTTGATTTCCTAAGATACACTTAGGCTGAGATAACTAAGGCTAATCTGGGTTGATTAAGATGTCCATCAGCTGGCCTAAGACACATAGCCACAGCTGAGACACCTACTGAGCTAAAAAATCTAACATATAACATAACTTTAATTTACATTGTTTGTTGGATTCAAAGGCTTTTTTCTACTTCCAAAAAATAGTAACAGGTTAGTAAATTTAGTTAGTTTTATTTACGTGTTGATGCACATTTCTGCAACAATGTAAATTTAGTACTAATACGTGTTTGCAATCAAACAATATAAATTTAGTATTATATGTATTAGATAGTAAGCAACATCACACATGAAAGATTTATGTGGGACAATACACTTTCAATGAGCATTGTTCGCTGGATTCAGAGACCCGAGAGCCTCTCTTCCACTTCTAAACAAAGCAACATGTCAATAAATTTATTATTATTTACTTTGTAAACGTTGGTTCAATTGTCCATTAGACTATGGAAAGAAATTACATAGATTGAATTTTGATTTTATTTATATATATATAATTGTGATTATATCATTATTGGCAATTTATTTGAATGTGATTTACATGAGACAAATTTTCTTAGACGGCTAAGATAAATGTCTGCCAGATGCTGCAATTCTATAAAATATGGAGAACCATTCCAACAAAATAATCTTCTCCACATACATTTCTGTAAACAATTACAGAGAATTACCTTTTTCTATTTAAAAAAAGTTTTTTTGNCACATACATTTCTGTAAACAATTACAGAGAATTACCTTTTTCTATTTAAAAAAAGTTTTTTTGTTATTGTACAATGACTTTACAGAGACTGCCCAATTCCACATAGGACTTCTGACCAAAACACTATATGCAAGCTACTTCCAAGACTGTCACAAGAGCCAATCCCACTAAATACCAAGCAGAAACAGAGTTACAGAGAGGATTGCAAAGACAACTGAAATGTGTAATGTACCTACGTACTACTGTTATAATTTTCCCCACTTCTGTAGCAAATTATATAATTTTTCTGTGTGTTGACTTTCGTCAAACACTTAGGTTGTAGGTGCTTTCTCACTGCTTAGAAAACCCAAACTCACTGCTGTGGTTTTTGTTTGGTTTCTGGAGTGTTTATGGTTGGTTTCATGTGGTTTGAATAGGCCAAATTAACTCTTTAATACAATAGGGATATACACAGCAAGAATAGAAAACCCACAACACACACAACTTATGTATTCAAGGAAACACAACAGAACTATGTTTATTTCATTTCCAGCTTATAAAGAACCAGAAAATACATACGGTTAACTCACAGGTATGCTTGAAATACTTCAGATAATAGTATTTTCTTGTTGGTAGAAAAGAAATGATATTATTGCGGAGGAAGAATACAGAGTTGTAGGTGAAAATTTCGACCAACAAGGTACAAATAACAGTCCAGCAATGGGTAGCAGATCTGATGACAGCAATAACCTTTATTTTACTTCTCCAACAGCACCCAAACTCGTCCCTCAATTACACAGTAAGAAGCTATAGGAAGATCGTTCCTTTTACTCATAGATTTGGCCACAAAGGAGGAATACAACTCAGCTAGATAAGAAAACAACCCAAGTCTGATAATAACTTGCCCAGCCAATGAAATCGCTCCCCCAAATGAGATGGTATGATAAGCAGATAGGGAACTCGACCTCCAATAGGATAGCTCGACTTCTCTATGGGAAAACTTCAGTCTGGCTGCTCAGGAATGCGCCCAACATAGAGAGAATGTGCCCTGACTCCAAGAAATGCGTCCAACAAGCAAGAAAAGTGAACAAGAAGTGGTTCTAAACAGTAATACAACCCCCTTGGTCACTAGATTATCCCAGCAAGGTGGGGGACTCATTCTTTATGAAGAAAAACGTCCCACCTCAAGAAACTCAGCCGCCAAAATGAAGACTCAACTGCAATAGAAACTTCCCTGCCCAGAAAGGAAGAATACTCAGATACACTGAATATAAATCTGCTAACGATGAAGCACGATGAAGAAATCAGAGTGATCTCTTCCCACAGCTAGCTAGGGTGTATAGTTGCAACACCGAAACTAGTCAATGAGCAAGGGTTTCTAAAACCCTAAACTCTTTCCTCAAGAGCTCTCCAAAATTTGTTTTCCAAATGAGTGAATACAAGAATGAGGGGTGCCTCCTCCTCCATTGAGTTATTTCCCGCTCACTTTACTTTTAATTTTCTTTTTAAAGTCACTTTATGCTTGCACACTTTATAATTTTTAAGTGACTTCATTTTCCTAAGACCCATGTCCCCCTTTTTTCCTTTTTCACTTTATAAAGTCATTTCCTAGGTAAAATTTGAATTCCCTAGGTAACTTTTCCGACTTAGCCTACAAGAACCAATTTAGTGTAATGTTCCCAAGCCAATTTTTTCGTTTGGAACACTAACTGACCATTGATTCACTTGTTCGTTTGTGTGTGTTTGCAGGTTGGTCTCTCAAGTTTCGTCCTTAGTGTTATATTTAGTTATTAAGCACGGATCTGAAGATATACTCAATGAAAATACAAGATCTAACCAATACACAAGATATGGAACCAAATAGTACTAAACTTCACAGAAAGATAGATCGGGGCAAGTAGAAGCCCTCCCTGAAGTCTCAAGCCAAGATGCTAAGATCTACCCCTCCAAACTGCTGAAACCCTAAATCCAGAATGTGCCCTCCCGAAGACTGTCAAACTCAATATTTCGGCCTTGATGGAGGAAGTCTCCAAATACCTTGAAAATATCTAGAAAGATAGATCGGGCCACCACAAGCTGCTAGGAGAAGTCTCAAGGTCAGATCTGAGGTATAACCCTTCCAAACTGGACAGATCTAAATCACAGTTGCACCCTCCTTCTCTCAAAAACGTCCCAAAGCTCTAGATAATAATTGAGCAAGAGTAACCCTCCCAAAATGCTCCAAATCTGATGAACAAGACTACAAGTAATACCCAGGTGCTAGAATGCCAATAGACCCTATCACTAAGCTAGATCGAACTCCTCTCCAAGAAATGATGCGCCCTCGCTGAAAAATCCTTAATGGTACGACCTGCTGCCCTCTTGAATCGATGATGGTACCTGTGAATGCTATAGAATGGTGTGGGTGGAGTGTTTCATCCTCGAGACCAAGCTTGAAATAAGGTGAGTGGAATCTTTCACCACTGAGTTGTTCTCTAGGGTTTGTATTCTCAAAACCTTCAAAACTATGTGCTCAAGAGCCCAATTGCCAAATGCAATAATATCCAAGATGAAGTGAAAGGTGTGCCCTAGGCTTTCCTTTATACCTCTTTCTGTTTCCCTGTTGAGTTAAGTTAACCATGACGTTCAACTCTTAACTCAACCTCGAGCGCTCTATTCCTTCATTGAGTTACCTTTTTACCTTTTTCAAGTCAACTTCAAAATATCACATTGAGTTAGCTGACCTTTCCCCATGCTGCATGAGACTATGATCTAGTGGGGATGATTGGACCACTAAGTCTCTCCCAAACCTCTTCATCAAGAGGTGGGGGACATTACAGTCTCCCCTGCTAGAAATTGCTTGCCCACAAGCAATTCCAAACGTGTCTCCTGTATCACCTGTTCATTCTCCCACGTGACATCCTCAATGGGTAAGTCCTTCCATTTGATTAAGTATTCTCGGATGCTCCTCCTCCGAAGTTTCTTTTCCCGAACCTCCAATATTTCCTCCGGCACCAATACCAATTTCCCCTCTGCATCTAAAGGTGGCATCACCTCAAGTGGAGTGACGTGTTGGCCAATGGCTCTCTTCAGGCATGACACGTGGAAAACGTTATGTATCTTGCTACCTTGTGGAAGCTCAAGTTCATAAGCCATGACCCCTACTTTCCTGATGATCCTGTAGGGTCCAAAGAATCGAGGTTGGAGCTTTTCTGCTCCACTACTTTTGATAGAAGCCTGTCTGTACGGTTGGAGCCTTAGGTAGACCAAGTCACCAAACTCAAAAGTACGCTTTACCCGGTGTTTGTCTGCTTGGACCTTCTGCTGATTCTGTACCCTTTGTAGATGATCCTTCAATTCCTTGAGTATATCCTGATTCCGCTGCACCCAATCCTGTACCATCTGAGCTCTGCTATCATCGAAGGCAATCTCTACAAAAGAGAGTGGGTCATAACTGTACAAAGCCCTGAATGGAGTCATGCCTATGGAAATGTGATAAGTGGTGTTGTAATAGTATTCCCCCAGGTGTAGCCACCTAACCCATGCCTTTTGCTGCCCAACTACATAATTCTTGAGGTAGCCTTCTACCCATTTGTTGACTATTTCGTCTGCCCATCAGTTTGAGGATGATAACTAGTGCTAGGGGTCAAGGCCGTACCAACCATCCTGAATAACTCCTGCCAAAAGGTGCTCATGAATCGGCCATCCCTGTCACTAACAATGATTTTGGGTAGACCATGTAGTCTGAAGATCTCTCTGAAGAATAATTCGGCCACCTGTGTTGCATTGAAGTTTGTAGCAATGGAGAAGAAGTGTGCAAATTTAGTCAACCTGTTCACCACTATGAAAATACAATACTTACCCTGTGCCCTTGGAAATCCTGTAATGAAGTCCATGGAGATGCTCTCCCATTTGTGCTTTGGGATGGGTAGTGGTTGTAGCAGTCCTGCTGGATTTGTGTGCTCATCCTTATTTTCTTGGAAAGTAGTGCACTCCTTGGCGTGACTCGTCACATCTTCCTTGAGGCCCTTCCATGAGAACCTTTCCCTTACCTGCCTGTATGTTTTGCCAATCCCTTGGTGCCCTGCCACCGGTGAATCATGACATGTGTGTAGTATCCTGGCCTTGAAGGTTGACTCCGGGACCAAAAAGATTTGGCCCTTGTAGTAGATGATGTCATCTATGAATCTGAAGTTGTCATCCTGTATTTGCCCATCCATCAACTGAAAAGCGAACTGATTTTTGGAATATTCCACCAAGAGGTGGGCCTTCCAGTCAATTGATATATCTGTCATGGCATAAACTGATGGCCTCCTGGATAATGCATCTGCAACTAAGTTGTTTTTCCCTTTGACAAATTCAATGTCAAATTCATAGGCATGTATCTTGTTGACCCACTTTTGCTACCTCTCATTTAAGTCCTTTTGTTCCAAGAAGTACTTAAGGATGTTGTGATCTGATTTCACCACAAATCTTGCACCTACCAAGTATTTCCTGAATTTGGCCAAAGCGTGCATGATAGCCATCATCTCTTTGTCGTAGATGGTGTACAGTAGCTCAGGACCCCTCAATTTTCAGCTCTCATAGGCAAGAGGGTGTTTTTTCTGCATCAGTATGGCCCCAATGCCTTTTCTGGAGGCATCACACTCCAATGTGAAGGGTTGGCCGAAATCTGGCAAGGCTAACACTGGGCATGTGCTCATTACCTTTTTCATCCTGTCAAATGTAGATTGTGCCTCTTCACTCCATTTGAAAGCTCCCTTCTTCCTCAGATTGGTCAAGGGTGCACAAAGTTGGGAGAACCCCTTGACGAATCTGCTGTAATAGCTGCAAATACCAAGAAATCCCCTCAACTCTGTAAGAGTTTTAGGTGTGGTCCACTCAACTATCGCTTGGATCTTCTCCTGATGCACCTGTACCCCTTTAACTCCAATGATGTGTCCTAAGTAGAGGACCTCAGTCATCCCAAATTCACATTTGGACTCCTTGGCATACAGATTAGCCCTCCATGATAGTTAAGATTTGTTCCACATGCTGAAGGTGTTCCTCCCAAGTCTTGCTATATATTAGCAAGTCATCAAAAAACACAAGAAGATGCTTCCTCTACTGCCTGTTGAAGATGTGATTCATACATGATTGAAATGTGGCGGGTGCAGGTCAGTCCAAATGGCATCACTAAGAACTCATAGTGGTCGTAGTGACACCTGAAGGCAGTCTTGGGAATGTCCTCCTCCCTCATTTTGATTTGATGGTAACCAAAGCGCAAGTCAATCTTTGTGAAGTAAACAGCCCCATGGAGCTCGTCCAATAGCTCATCAATCTTGGGAATGGGATACCTGTTTTTGATAGTCTTCTTGTTTAGTGCCCTAAAGTCAATGCACATGCGCATGGTTCCATCCTTCTTCTTGACCAGTACCACTGAAGAGGCAAAAGGGCTGGAATTTGGTCTAATGTGACCCATATCTAAGAGCTCTTTGATGGCCTTCTCTATCTTGTCCTTGTACTTCTTTGGGTGTCTGTAAGGCGTGGTGATGACTGGTTTTGCTCCCTCTTCCAACTCAATGATGTGCTCAAATCCCCTATCTGGTGGCACACTTGGTGGAATGGGTCCAAACACCTTACTGTGTTTGTCAATGATCCTCTGGATCTCTGGTGCATAGTGAACCTTCCCCTTTTTGTCCACATGTGTCGAGATATTGCATTCAACAACATATACAATCTCCTATCTCTTGAAAATGACCTCCATACTCTTCGTTGTGACTACCCTGGCTGTGTTTCCTATCATGCCTCTGAGGACTACCTTTCTTCCACTCTCCTCTGTGAAAGACATCTCCATGGTCTTGTAGTTGGTGGTGATAGGCCCCAACGTACTGAGCCACTGTACTCCAAAGATTATATTTGTATCAGGGAGGTTCATCACATAGAAGTTCTGTGCTAAATCATGCCTACCCAGTGTAAGCTTCATCCCTGGAATGTACCTGTTACAAGGCATGGTGCTTCCTACTGCTACCTCTACCTTGAACCCTTCAAACTCAACTATGGGTATATGCCTCCTCTGTAGCAATGTTGAGTCAATGAAGTTGTGAGAAGCACCCCCATCAATGAGCACTGACACCTTTTGCCCCTATAATACTCCTCTCATCCTGAAGGTGTTATACTTGGGTACCCCATTGATAGATGCCAATGTATCCCTCTCCTCTGTTGCACTGTCGTGACCTGTAGCCTCCTCTTCTGCAATTTCGGTGGTGTCTGCCTCTATGTTCTGGATGTGGCCGAAATCCTCCTCCTCTTCATTATCAGATGTCACCTCAATGTAATGAACCTGGCCAGGACCCATACACTTGTGTGATGGATTCCACGGCTCTTTGCATGTGTAGCATAGTTGTTTCCTTCTTAGTTCTCTTCTCGTGTTCTCATCCATCCTACCTCTTCCCCTGTCAAACCCTCTTGGGTCTCTTCCTCCTGGATTCATTGGAGGTCTTGGGTTTCTCCCTCCGGTGTTTAGAGGTGGTCTAGGCACAAATTTCGGTTTTGCAGCTGGACCTAGATCTCTCATCCTCCAAATAGCATCCTGTAAGTTTGTAGGCTTAAAAGCTTTAACCCAACCCTTCAAGGGTTCCATCAACCCCTCGGTGAAGAGCATCGTGAGTCTAGACTGTGACATGTCCCGCACCATGACTGCTAGCCTCTGGAACTCCTCAATATACACCTCTGGTGCTCCTGTCTGTCTGAGTTGTGTGAGTTCCCTGAAATGTAGCTCTGGATCCCCCTGGTCAAACCTGTCAATGAGCCTTTGAGTAAACTCTCTGTAAAGCACTATCTGATTGTGGCCAAGTGGGGTCAACCCATGGTACCACCAGTCATGAGCTTTTCCATCCAAGTACATGGTGGAAAACTTGATGGCATCCATCTCCCTCATAGGGTTAAGCTATAGGTAAGTGTCTAGTTTCTGTACCCAGGCTTGTGCAGTCATCTTGGTCGAACCATCAAAGTAGGGGATCTCCATCTTCCCAAGCCTGTGCTCAAGCTCATAATTGTTTCTGTGGTACGGCCTGGGCTTGCTCCTGAATTTTAATCCATAGAACTGATCTAGGGTGATCTGCCTCTGAACTGGTATGCTTAATGAGTTGTACTCCCTGACATATTGATCAAACTAATCGTCAAATTCACCTGGTTGGTTGTGTTGTGTGGGTTCATCTGTAAATGAGGGTAAGTACGGTCTAGGAGTGATCCTACTACCTGTCTGTCCCTGTGGTGCTCCCCCTCCATGGCTTCCCTCAGAATGATGACAGGGAATATGTTCCTGTTGATATCTGTTCCCTCCATGAGATCCACTAGTTTCTTTGTTGGCATAAGATTTCGGGCCTTCCCCCTTACGAGTCATCTCCAACAAGAATTCTGCTATCTTTGTTTGGTTTTCTTCTACCTTCCTCAAGGTCTCTGATATTACGGCTTGTCCCCTACGGTTTGCCTCCTGGATTTCCTGTAAGTGGTTGACCAATGTACTTTCTGTCTGGAGTATGGATTTACATAGTTCCTGTGTCAAGGTTGCCAAGCCATGTGGCTCACTGTCCTCACCTGAACCTTCCATATCGGCATCGGCCTCTGCCTCAGCTGTCTTTTTCCTCTTTCTGCCCATATAAATGCCACTGAACTTCTGCATGCACTAATCCTCACCACTGTAATGTTCCCAAGCCAATTTTTTTGCTTGGAACACTAACTAACCACTGATTCACTTGTTCGTTTGTGTGTGTTTGTAGGTTGGCCTCTCAAGTTTCTGCCTTAGTGTTATATTTAGTTATTAAGCACAGATCTAAAAATATACTCAATGAAAATACAAGATCTAACCAATACACAAGATATGGAACCAAATAGCATAGATCTGACCTTTATTATTATGAAAAGCAAGAACCTGATACAAAGTGGATGCAGATATGGAATAACATCAGATGGATCCAAGAGATATAATATGATTCGGTACAAAATGCTCCTGATAAGACAATGAAAGCCTCCAAAGGATGGATATACAATGAAGGTCACTGTAAGAAGAACTAGGGTCAAGTCCAAACCCCCCTGGCTGATGGCACGTCCTGCTGAAGAGATGAGAAGACCAAGATTTCGGCCTAGCTGAAGGAGATCTACAAATAGTACTAAACTTCACAGAAAGATAGATCGGGGCAAGTAGAAGCCCTCCTTGAAGTCTCAAGCCAAGATGCCAAGATCTACCCCTCCAAACTGCTGAGACCCTAATCCAGAATGTGCCCTCCTGAAGACTGTCAAACTCAATATTTCAGCCCTGATGGAGGAAGTCTCCAAATACCTTGAAAGTCTCTAGAAAGATAGATCGGGCCACCACAAGTTGTTGGGAGAAGTCTCAGGGTCAGATCTGAGGTATAACCCTTCCAAACTGGACAGATATGAATCACAGTTGCGCCCTCCTTCTCTCAAAAACGTCCCAAAGCTCCAGATAATAATCGAGCAAGAGTAACCCTCCTAAAATGCTCCAAATCTGATGAACAAGGCGCTGCAAGTAATACCCAGGTGCTAGAATGTCAATAGACCCTGTCACTAAGCTGGATCGAACTCCTCTCCAAGAAATGATGCGCCCCTACTGGAAAACCTTCAATGGTACGACCTGCTGCCCTCTTGAATCGATGATGGTACCTGTGAATGCTATAGAATGGTGTGGGTGGAGTGTTTCATACCTGAGACCAAGCTTGGAACAAGGTGAGTGGAATCTTTCACCACTGAGTTGTTCTCTAGGGTTTGTATTCTCAAAACCCTCAAAATTGTGTGCTCAAGAGCCCAATAGCCAATTGCAATAATATCCAATATGAAGTGAGAGGTGCGCCCTAGGCTTTCCTTTATACCTCTTTCTATTTCCCTGTTGAGTTAAGTTAACCCTGAGGTTCAACTCTTAACTCAACCTCAAGCGCTCTATTCCTTCAGTGAGTTACTTTTTACCTTTTTACCTTTTTCAAGTCAACTTCAAAATATCACATTGAGTTAGATGACCTTTCCCCATGCTACATGAGACTATGATCTAGTGGGGATGACTGGACCACTAAGTCTCTCCCAAACCTTTTCATCAAGAGGTGGGGGACATTACATTTAGGCTAGCGGAACCACTCATTATGCTTCCTAGGCCAACGAGGACATTACAGTCCTCCCCGCCTGATATTTCTAGTCCTCAAGCAACTGTAATCTAGGATGTTGCAATATCTGGTATCCTTCCTGTTATC
>SNQJ01S0069274.1:156915-168190 GCA_010110895.2 Picea sitchensis
TTTTCCATTTGATAAGGTACTCTTTGATGCTCTTGTTCCTTAATTTCTGCTCTCTTGTCTCCAACACTGCCTCCAGAATTAGAATTAACTGCCCCTCCTCATCCAATGGTGGTAGCTCTGTAGAGATGACAACATGTTGTCCCACTGCCTTCTTGAGGCATGAAACATGAAAGACATTTTGTACCTTACACCCCTCTGGAAGCTCTAAATCATAAGCTACCTCCCCGACTTGCCTTGAAATCCTGTAGGGACCATAGAATTGTGGTTTCAATTTCTCTGCCCCCTTCATTTTCAAGGATGATTACCTATATGGCTGCAAGCGAAGGTATACCTAGTCTCCCATCTCGAAACTACGCTCCACTCTATGCTTGTCGGCATACATCTTCTATTGATTCTGTGCCATTTGCAGGTTATCTTTGAGAGTTTGCAAGATGTCCTGACTCTCTTGAATGCAATCTTTGGCTTTGGGTGCCTGGTTGTCCCCAAATGCTCGGTCCACAAAGGTGGTGGCGTCATAACCATACAAAGCTTTGAAAGGTGTCATCTTGATCGACATGTGATAAGTGGTGTTATAGCAATGCTCACCCAAGTGCAGCCATTTGATCCACGCTTTTTGTTGCCCCGATACATAATTTATCAAATACCCCTCAAGCCATTTGTTCACAATTTCGGTTTGCCCATCAGTCTAAGGGTGATAACTAGTACTAGGCGTTAATTTTGTCCCTACGAGTCTGAATAGCTCCTACCAGAAACCCCCCATGAATCTGCTGTCTCGATCACTGACAATTGTCTTGGGCAGTCCATGCAACCAAAATTCCTCTCTAAAGAACAATTTCGCTACTTGCACTGCAAAATATTTGGATGATATGGCGAAGAAATGGGCGAATTTAGTAACCCTGTCCACCACCACGTAGATACAATCTTTCCCCTAAACCAGAGTCAACCCTATAATAAAATCCATCAAAATGATTTCCCATTTTTGTTCAGGAATGGGAAGTGGTTGGATAAATCCTGTTGGATGTGTATGTTCCACCTTGTTTTGCTGACAGATGTGGCATTCCCGTACAAACTTCAATACATCAGTCTTGAGACCCTTCCAAGAGAACCTCTCCCGAATTTCACTATAAGTCTTCAGGTATCTTGGATGACCTTCTAAAGGAGAAGTATGCATAGCATGCACAATTTTGTCTTTCAACCGAGACTCTGGTACTAAATAGATCCGGTCCTTATAATATATGATGTCGTCAATAACCTTGTACCTGTCATTAGAGACTTGACCATCAAGTATCTCACAAACTAACCTATTTTTCGAGTATTCTACCAATATAAGTTCCTTCCATTCCACTGAAATCTCCATGAGAGAGAGATTGGGTATCCTAGATAGGGCGTCAACGACCACATTATTTTTTCCTTTCACATAGTCAATTTCAAAATCGTAGGCTTGGATTTTACTGATCCATTTTTGTTGCTGCTCGCTCAACTCCTTTTGCTCCATGAGAAACCTCAAGCTATTATGATTGGTCTTTACATTGAACCTGTTTCCCACCAAGTACTGTCGGAATTTAGTTAAAGCATGCATTATGGCCAACATCTCTTTGTCATATATGGAGTAATTATACTCATACTCTTGGAGTTTTCGGCTCTCAAACGCTATTGGGTGACCGTTTTGCATCAATACAGATGCTATCCCAATTCTCGAAGCATCACACTTCAAGACAAAGGGCTGAGTGAAATCAAGGAGTGCTAAAACAAGGCATGAACTCATCACTTGTTTCATTTTCTCGAATGTCTCCTTGGCCTCCTCTATCCAAACGAAAGCCCCCTTTTTGGTGAGATTGGTCAATGGCATTGTCAACTGTGAAAATCCCTTAACAAATTTCCTATAGTAAGTGCAAAGACCAAGGAAACTCTTTAGTTTTGTCACATTCCTAGGAGTTGGCCACAAAATGATCACCTTGATCTTTTCTTGGTGCACTTGTACCCCATTCACCCCAATTACGTGCCCCAAGTAGAGCATCTCTGCCATACCAAATTCGCACTTGGATCCTTCGCATAAAACTTTTGACTCTCTATAATACCAAGTACTTCATCCAGATGTCGCAGATGGTCTTTCCATGTTTTTTTGTATATGAGGATGTCGTCAAAGAAGACTAATAAGAACTTCCTCACCTGCTTATTGAACACATGATTCATGCACGATTGAAAGTGGCAGGGGCATTAGTTAGCCCGAATGGCATGACCATAAACTCATAATTCCCATAGTGGCATCTAAAGGTTGTTTTAGGTACGTCTTGCTCTCGTACCTTGATCTGATGATACCTCAATCAAAGATCAATCTTCGAGAAAAATTTGGCTCCCATGAGCTCATCCATTAATTCATCGATCCTAGGTATGGGGTACCAATTCTTGATCGTCTTATTGTTTAGAGCCATGTAGTCAATACACATTTGTAGATTACCGTCCTTCTTCTTGACTAAGACAACGAAAGAGACAAATGGGCTGGAACTAGAGCGGATGTGGCTCATTTTCAACAATTCTTTGATGTTTTTTTCAATCTCGTCCTTGTAAACTTTAAGGTATCGATAGGGGTTTGTGATAATTGCTTGGACCCCCTCTTCTAGCTCTATGATATGCTCAAAACCTCTATCAGGAGGAATTCCAGGAGGAATGTCACTAAATACTTTATGATGTTTGCGGAGTAATACCTTAAGCCCTCTGGAAGCTGCTGCAGATGGTCATGTGGCTCTCTGTCAGAAATAAAACACTCTACAACCCACTCTATATCACCATGCCTCATAACTACCTCTATGTTGTGCGATGACACAATCTTCGGTGGGTACTGGTGCATGGCTCGTAGGACCACTTTCTTTCCATCCGGGCCTGTGAACTCCATCTCCATAGTCCTCTGGTCAGTAGTGTGTCTCCCAATAGAGTAAAGCCATTGAACGCCCAACACTACATTGGTGTCTGGTATGTCCACCATGAAGAAATCATCTGTCATTGAGTAGTTTCCCATGGTTATTGTGAGCTTGGGAATCCACTTGGTGCAACTCATCTGGTGGTCTCTTGGTATGACTACTGTGAACCCATCGAATTCCTCTCTTGTCGACCATGTTACTGTTAATGAAGTTATGGGATGCTCCCCCATCAATCAATATTGTCACCTTGTGCCCCTGTAGGACACCTCTGAACCTGAAGGTATGATACCTCGAAAATCTTGACATCGAGGCCATGACTGGGTCCTTATCCCCAACCTGTGAAGACTCATCTCCTGATGCTGGCTCTCCTTGGTCCTGTGCCTGCTCCACCTCATCCTCATCACTGTCAATGTCAGAGTATACCTCAATGTAATGGGCCTTGCCCATTCTTTCCTTCCTGACGCATCTATGTCCTAGTGCCCATGGCTCTTGACAGCTGAAACACAATTTCTTTTTCCTCAATTATCCCCTGGTCTCTTCATCTAGTTTGGGCTTGCCGACCCAATCTCTCTGAGGTGGTCTAATTTCCTTAGTCTTCGGGATAAAAGCGGGTTTGGGCGGAAACCAGCTTTTAGGTACTGCATCCTGCATGTCCCAAGCTTTGTTGACCGCATCCTATAAAGAGGTAGGCTTGTAGGCCTCAACCCATCCTCGTAGAGGCTCCATTAGCCCTTCTACAAACAACATCACCAAACGACCCTTTGAAATGTCTGTAACCATCACAGGAACCCTCTGAAACTTAGATATATAGGCCTCTGGGCTACCTGTTTGTTTTAGCTGAGCCAACTCTATGAAGTGAAGCTCAGTGTCCTTCCTGTCAAATCTCTCGATGAGTCTCTGTGTGAAGTCCAGGTAGGAGGTAACCCCGGCATGTCCCAAGGTGACTAACCCATGGTATCACCACTCATGAGCCTCGCCATCCAGGTGCAAGGTGGCCAACTTAATGGAATCTGTCTCTGTCATCTGATGCAGCTAGAAATAGGCGTCGAGCTTCTGCACCCATGATCTAGCGGAACATTTAGAGTCCCCTTCAAAGTTGGGAATAGTGACCTTCCCGAGAGTACGCTACAACTCAAAATTTTGTGTCATGGCCCTCATGGGCCTTCTCGGTTGGTTTCTGCTCTTCATATTGCATAAGTCTGCAAACGATATGGCTGAGTGGAAATCATCTCCTAGCCTCCTGTACTCCTCTAAATATTCCCTATAGGGCTCCTCTTGATCAACCTGCATCAATGGACCTGTGGCTTCATTCCCTAAAAATTGAGGCATAGTGGGTCTAGGGGATTTGGTGTACAAGTGGGGGTGGCTCTGCATGGTATTGCGTGAGTGGCTACCCTCTCCATTGTTTGAACCCCCATCACCATTCTGATTCTATTTCGTTGGGCCCTCCAATGAATTCTTAGCTAGCTGCCTCATAAGGTCCATCATGGCCTTTTTAGCCTTGGCCAAATCATTCAAAATATTGAAAAGACTATTTATCCTGGTATCATCTTCTTCCCCCATAGTTTCTTTGCCCTTAGGTGTGATAGATGGTGCTGCCTCTCCCGTTTCTTCTTTTCTAACCACTTCTTCTTCTTCCCACCCAGGGGGGTCTAGGGTTCTTCCCCTACGTCTTTGGTAGGTAATGTTCTGCTCGTCTTCTGGTCTCAAAATTTTGATTATAAGTGCCCTTCAAACCCTACAACTGCAGAGGAACGTGCTCTGATACCACTGTAATGTACCTACATACTACTGTTATAATTTTTCCCACTTTTGTAGCAAATTATATAATTTTTCTCTGTGTTGACTTTCATCAAACACTTAGGCTGTAGGTGCTTTCTCACTACTTAGAACCCCCAAACTCACTGTTGTGGTTTTTCTTTGGTTTCTGGAGTGTTTATGGTTGGTTTCATGTGGTTTGAATAGGCCAAATTAACTCTTTAATACAGCAGGGATATACACAACAAGAATGGAAAACCCACAATACACACACACAACTGATGTATTCAAGGAAACACAACAGAAATATGTTTTTTTCGTTTCCAGCTTATAAAGAAACAGAAAATACATACAATTAACTCACAGGTATGCTTGAGATACTTCAGATAATAGTATTTTCTTGCTGGTAGAATAGAACTGATATTATTGCTGAGGAAGAATACAGAGCTGTAGGTGAAAATTTCGACCAGCAAGGTACAAATAACAGTCCAGCAATGCGTAACAGATCTGATGACAACAATAACCTGTATTTCACTTCTCCAACAACACCCAAACTCGTACCTCAATTGCACAGTAAGCAACTACAGGAAGATCATTCTTTTTACTCATAGATTTGGCCACAAAGGAGGAATACAACTCAGCTAGATAAGAAAATGACCCAAGTATGATAATAACTTGCCCAGCCAATGAAATTACTCCCCCAAATGAGATGGTATGACCAACAAATAGGGAATTCGACCTCCAATAGGATAGTTTGACTTCTCTATGGGAAAACTTCAGTCTGGCTGCTCAGGAATGTGCCCAACATAGAGAGAATGCGTCCTGAATCCAAGAAATGCATCCAACAAGCAAGAAAAGTGAACAGCAAGTGAAACTCGCCCCTTCTAATCAGTAATACGACCCCCTTGGTCACTAAATTCAACCAACAAGGTGGGGGACTCGGGCTTTATGAGGAAAAACGTCCCACCTCAAGAAACTCAGCCGCCACAATGAAGACTCAGCTGCAATAGAAACTTCGCTGCCCAGAAAGGAAGAATACTCAGATACACTGAATGTAAACCTTCTAACAATGAAGCAGGATGAAGAAATCAGAGTGACCTCTTCCCACAACTAGTTAGGGTGTATAGTTGCAACACCGAAACTAGTGGATGAACAAGGGTTTCCAAAACCCTAAACTCTTTCCTCAAGAGCTCTCCAAAATCTGTTTTCCAAATGAGTAAATACAAGAATGAGGTGCCCCTCCTCTTTTCCCCTCTTTTATTTCTCCATTGAGTTATTTCCTGCTCACTTTACTTTTAATTTTCTTTTTAAAGTCACTTTATGCTTGCACACTTTATAATTTTTAAGTGACTTCATTTGCCTAAGACCCATGTCCCCATTTTTCCCTTTTTCACTTTATAAAGTCATTTCCTAGGTAAAAGTTGAGTTCCCTAGGTAACTTTTCCGACTTAGCCTACGGGAACCAATTTAGGCTAGCGGAATCAATCCTCTTATGCTTCCTAGGCCAACGGGGAAATTACAAAATGAGAAGAAAAGAAGTGTCGTTGGATGATCGGTTTTCAATGATGCAGAGGACTAGCTGATTGAAATCCATATGGCTTCCCCTCTGCTTTTCTTTAATCACCTTAACTCGTTGCATCATCAATAAATTTATAGTTTGATTTCCCAAAATTTTGCATAACTTTCCCAGATGCTCATTTGTAAAGACTAGTCTTTGTACGACAAGGCAACCTAAGGTTAGCGTTTGTGTAATCTTACTCAAGCACTATGGATATTATGACCATTAAGCTTTGCATAAGTATGGATTGAAAATTATAAATATCTCAAGTCTTTGATATGAGACCCCATTGGTAATGACGTCATACCCCTTGATCATAGTTCTATAAGTACACAACAACTATCTTAGTGCCTCTCAGCCCTAGATTACATTAATGGAGATCAAATATGATAAGATTTTGTGGCATTTTCCTCACTCCTAGCTAGAATTTACTTTAACATTATCCATGCATATTGTATGCTTCCTCAAGCATACATACATTTGAGTGCATGCATTAACCATGCATGCATGTATACACAAAGCCAAGATTATAGGCATCCACACTGGTATGAGTTCATGTAAAATAATTGACATGATATAGTACATAATATATAAACTTTTAGATTGTTTTTTGGGCTTGTAGGATCACAAGGTTTGTTTCGTTTAGGTCCGCATGTTTCATCTTGTATGCCTCTAGAATATTTTTATGAGTCTTTAAAATCTTGGATAGTTGGATTGATGCATGGTCATTCCAAAACATGTTTTAAGTTCCCAAAATGCCTCCATAGACAAGAAATGGCCTTCGGGATGTTTTTGGAAGGCCAGAAATGCATGAGTGATTTTTGGTTGTTTTCAGAAATCGCTGACACCATTTCTGGGTGGTTTTCCAAAGCTTTCGAAACTACCAACAATTTTTATCCATGTTTGCATTTCATTTTTAAAATTCTTTAGTTTATAAAAGAAAGAAAGGCCCTCTAAATTCCTACTCAACTTTGCTAACACTAAACAACACTTCTCAAGTTAAAAGCTCAGAGACAAAAATAAAGAGATGCATTTCATTATCAATGAAGGGAAAAATTTGTGGTCTAGTAGTGAATTTTATTATTGACTATGTATTGAGATTCATATTCTAAATTGTGTTTTATTTTGATATTATATTAGTGAAATTATGAATTTAATAGACGACAAATTTTACTTGAAAAATGTCACTTCCATTTTTGAGGAACATTTCCTAACTTTTCCTCTACTTTGACACTTTCCTCATAAGACTATCTTAGGTTTGGTATCCTTACTAGACCCTTCTCATTCCTACATTTAGAAACTTGTTTCTTGCTATTTCATGTTTCCCATTTTTTATACCTGGCAACACATAGGTTTTCTCATTTTGAATATAGATATTTTAGATATACTTGTACATTAATACCAGTTGATGGGAAGTAACTAACATACTAATCTTAGAATATTAGTTTGAAATGAACTATCAACATAGGATTGGTTTAGTTTCAATGTGTGGGGATGGTTGGATGCACTTAAATAAATAGACAAGCATACATGCAAGAAACATATATGCAATGAAAGAGGTGAGTGAGGGGAGATGGACAATCGATTTTTTCATAAATGAACATTCATAATTTATTAATTGAAACATGATTATATTAAGTGCAAAGGGACAATAATATGATGTTCTTCCTCTATTAGGGAAAACCCTCTCTAAGAGCATATTTGTTGAACAACCTTTTTACTTCTTTTCTTAGAAAATGTTACTTATATTAATACAAGATAAAACATAGTACAATGAAGAAATGACTCATTTCTACCTAAAGGATAGTAAGAATGCCCTTAGGTTTGATTCAGCCCTAAGATCACAATCTCTCTTATCCCACTTAATGAGAGTAGCTTTTAATCTAAACAATATAGCCAACTCGTCAACAATACATTCTCTAAACACAAGAATAAAGAACTTAGACCCACTAAAGGGAAATATCACATCTTCCTATATTACATACAAACTAATGGTTCTAACTTCTAATACAATGCCACACTCCTTGGAAGTGAGGACGTTCAACAAAGTCAACGTCTTCTAAAAGTGTGGCTATCAAAAAAATATTCATGTATAGGATGTGTACTGCACTATTTGTACTGCACCATCCCCTCTTGAAGGTTTCTTTTAATTCATATATTGCATGGACTGTTGATTTTTCAATAAGCTAGGTTAAGCATGTAGTTCATTCCAATTTTGCATTTATCTTAACCATGAACAATAATGTTACAACAACGAAGATCACAAGAATAAACACCATGCACAAGAACACAAGAAGTATTATGGGAAACCCTTCTCAACAAGGGAAGAAAACCCAGCCAAATCCTTTGTTATATTCTTCAAGAGAAAGACCTTCACCACCAACAAGACCTAGCACACAAGAGGATGCTCAAACCCTAGAAGACTAGCGCCCAAGAGAGGTGAATACTTTTCCCAAGAAGATGTACTTGCTGAAATTTCCAAACTCACATGAAGGATCTGATTCCACAATGGGGAATCTTCCTTTACTTATATTAGACTTGTCCTATCAACATTACAATTATAATAATAATAATAATTATAATTACAATTATAATAATAATAATAATTATAATTACAATTATAATTATAATTACAATTATTATTATAATTAATATTAACGAGATTAATTATCTTTTACATTTATTATTAATCACATTAAGGTGGGGTCGACCTGTACCCTTTACATAACAATTGGGGTTACAGGCAGGCTTGACTCTTGAACAATATATAGCAAAGGATCTGATACACCCACTAGTGCTCACCCACTAGGGGCACATCCATAGGGATGTCATATCTTTGGTTCTCTACATTACACAGAAGAACTAGATCTTCACACGTTCCCATGTGCTCATCAACAGGCATGTCCACTCTACAGATCTTCTTTCCCACTATCTCACACAGGAGAATCACCTGGAGTCTTCTCGTCAACTCTGTTGCTCAGAGGAGGCTAATACATCATTTTAATTTCTATTCACATGACGATGCAACTACCACTTTGGGATTTCGCACGTTCATCTTGTGCTCAACCACAGGCACGTCTAACTCAATGTAATGTCCCCACTTTGGGACATCATCACAGTGCAGAGGTTTATGATAACCAGAGTAGCCAGATGGATGTTATAGCGAGTACATGGGTTATTGAGAGGCATTGTGGGGTCCAGCTTGCATTGCTCATCATATTTCATCGTTATGGACCATTTCGCACAAGTTCGCTTTGGTTCTGTTGCATTTCGACGATTTCCATGATTTTGACTATTTTGGGCTATAAGTTAATTAAATTCACTGAAGAGGTCATTTTGGGCACATTACTTGGAGGAACCTCTTAGTGTAATAGATCATTGGAATCGGGAGGAGCAACACTACAGGATGGGATAGTGAGAAGTAACTTTCAGTGGCCAGGGAAGCCACAAGGAGAGATAAGGTGTTTTTCATAGGTAAAAAGGTTAATTAATTAATTAAAGTGATTTAATTAATTAATTAAATATTAATAAAATGAAAGTCACTTTGGAGGGACAAGGTGAGCAAAAAGTATAAAGGAAAGGCAAGGGCCTCTACTCAAGGCATTCATGTATGATTATCTTTTGATATCTAGCTTCTAGCTAGTGAGCCCATACCTTGGGGGTTTTGAGGGTTTTGACTTAACAAACCCTAAATGACGATTCAGTGGTGAAAGATTCCACATAGCTTGTCCCAAGCTTGGTCTCGGGGATGCAATACTCCCCCACACCATTCTAGTTCAGTTCTACTCAGTACAGGAGGGTTCTACACCAGCCACAGGCACAGGAAGAGAAGGAAGGCGCACCATTGGGAGTTTCCAGCAAGGGGGGCGCACCATCCATTGAGGGGAGTTCGTTCCAGGTGATTGGCAGGGATTCTGGAGATTCTAGCACCTGGGTTTTCATTGCAGGGTCTTGGCCATTAGAGCTAGTGCATTCTAGAGGAGTTTTATGTGCCATTTGATTTATTAGATGCATGGGACGAATTGGAGGAGAGGAGCAAACTTCAGAAATTGGTTTCAGTGATTTGCTAGCTCAGATCTTCACCATTTTGCTTGGGACTTCACCAGGGAGGTAACCAAGCCCCGATCTATCATTCTAGCGGCTTTGTGGAGCATTTGGAGGCATCTAGGAGTGAGGTCGATTTATCTAGGGTTTTAGGCATCCAGGGGGGCACACCATATCTTGGAGGAGGTTCATATCCATAGGGTTTGAGAGAGATATTGGAGATTCGGGCACCTGGGTTGTTCTTGCCATCACCCGATCTATTCTTGAGGTGATTGGACACATTTGGTAGCAGGGCCTAATTGTTGAGGAGCATCAGCATTCCAGTAGGACGTGGCATCTTCTAGTGGGGTTTGACACTTCATATGGCCCAGATCTATCTTGGCATTGGTCTTCATCTCTTATCCAACTTTTGGAGGCTTGGGGCATCATCCGTTGGAGCATTTTGTAGCAGCTCCTATTATATTATATTGTCTATCTTCTTAGCCATCTTTTGAGCATTCCAGATTGACCTCACATTGTAGCAGGTTTCTCTATTTCATGAATAAAAGCGGATTTGAGATGTTTTGGCTTGAATATCATATTGCATATGGTTGAGGTATGTTCTGTGATTATATATTCTTGTTTATTGTTGCAACACACATCTAAATCATCAACTAAACCCTAAGGCCGAAATCAAGAGGCCATCCTGCAAGTAAACACATGTAAACAAGTAGATCAACAAAGTGTTTGAAGAAATACCCCAACCAAAAAAGTTTTAAAAGACACCCAAAACCGTGATGTTCCTGGCATCTTGGCTTGGGAACATTACAGTGGTATTAGAGCTTAGATTCTTGCCAGCCAATGGGGATTAGCTATTGAAATAATGTAACTGCAAAGTGTATTCTAATTATTATTTGATATATTATTCATTGGATCAATCCCCATTGTGGATTGATCACGTCGGCTACTGTAAAGGACCAAATCCCCTTTTGCGGATTGGTCATAATGTAATTGTAAT
>SNQJ01S0069275.1:1119-19714 GCA_010110895.2 Picea sitchensis
TGTTTTACGTGGAAACCCAAATCGGGAGAAAACCATGGAATTGTTTTTCTTATATGTCTTGAAGAAACATTCATTGGAAGCACCAAGTTCCTTTTTTTTCAGCTGGAACTGGAAGGAGTCTCCAACCCCCTAGTTTCTCAGGCTATAGCCTGAGGGAATCTCCAACTCCACAATTCTATGGCTACAACCAGAAGGAGG
Source organism: Picea sitchensis (assembly GCA_010110895.2). NCBI lineage: Eukaryota > Viridiplantae > Streptophyta > Pinopsida > Pinales > Pinaceae > Picea > Picea sitchensis. The sequence goes on from SNQJ01S0069275.1 coordinate 1,318, forward strand.
CTACAACCCCCTATGTTCTTTGGCTACAACCGGAAGGTGGCTACAACCACCTATCCTTGCCTCATCCAACCGCCTTGAAGTAGAAGTAGAATGATGGAACCACTGTCACACTATCACTGTGAGATATACCACTGCAAAAATATACTAATAAATTTGAACCATGCATCAATCATGCATCAACCTATACTTCAACCTGTAATCAACTTGTACCATAAACAAGTGCATCAACCATGCACCAACCCGTACCAAGCAATCTGTAATCAACCTGTACCATAAACAAGTGCATCTAACCATGTACCAAGTATGTACCAATCATGTGTCAACTACTCATCAACTATGATTCATCAATATGTACCAACATCATCAACTATACACCTCATGTATGTGCCAACTCATCAATTACTTGTCTCAACCATGTAGTCAACATGTACCTCAACCAAAAACTGACATCAATTTCATCATCCAAATATGATTTGTATCTCTGTAATAGACCCAGTGTATATGATCACATTCCTACAAACCTTCCTAACTTTAACAACAAGAGACTAGCATTTTCATCAAACGTTTCTTTAGTCTTACATGCCTAGTTTTGGATTAGTCAACAACCCTAACTTGAAGTAATCATAACTTTGAACCTGTAATGTATAAAGATATGAAACTGATACAAAATTTTCTTCAATGTGTTTTATGAAATTCCTCCAGGTGTCACTACTTGGAACCTCTCATAAAAAGACTTATAGCAAAAATGACATACCTTGTTGAATTCTGGCTTATTCTAGAGAGCTACCTTGTAGAACATGCCATGCACGAAATATTCATTGCATTGATATGAAATTGTTACAAAGAATACTACATCATGTACCCTAACCAACACATTTTGTCTCACTGAATTTGGATCTGTTATGAAGAAGTTATGGCGTTTTTACCTAAAACACCTATTTTTCACTAGTTTCAGGACTAGACACAAACCCTATTTTCCAGGGAGTGCAACTCCCAAAATACAACGACCCACAAGATGAATTTTTTACCACAGGTACTTGGGTATGTTTTTGCAATGGCATATAAATTTCACAGTCTGAATCATTATAGAAAAACATTTATAGCGAAAATGGTGAGATGACCTGTAAATAACATACCTTAGAAAGTGTCATCAAAAGAATTTATCCTTCCTTGCATTTCGGCCTTCTTTTCTTGACCTTCCCTCAAAAATTTGGCTTATATATCCTTGGTTACCTTAGAAACCTATAGATTTTCAATATTCTCAAGTGTAATTAAAATGAGAGATCCGTGCCTCTTATTTATACTCTCCAAGTAGCTTCCTTAAAAACATCTTCTAGGTCACTTGGCCCACTTTCCTTATTTTAGGGTTAACCCACTTTTAAATTCTCCATTAAATTTATTATTGAAATAATTTATTTTGTATTCAATTTGAATTATAATACACTCATCACTTCACTTTATTATTTACCTTTTAAAATCTCTTAAACCACTTTGACTACTTTGACCTTTTGGGGATGACATAAGAGTGTCCTCCAACTTCGTAAGGCCATAAATCTCAAACCGTGAGGAGTTATGTGACATTTCACATACCACCAAAAATGGAATGACAATTACTATCCATCTAGAATAGTATTACCTTCAAATATATCAAAAATCATACTGTTATCCATCAAACAAACGTGGGTCCATTACCCAAACCTGGGTTCTCCAAGTTCACATGGTCATAACTCTCTAACCATGAGGAGTTATGTGATGTTCTACATACCACAAGAAATGGCATGACAAGAACTATCCATATAGGATAGTTTCCCTGACAAATTCATTGTCCTTCATCTCATTATTCCACAATTAATCATGATTTCTCTTACTCTGCAAAGCCTCTTCCCGTGAGGGCTTTCACCATAATGGGACCACTTTGGATTTCATCCATATTTACTTCTTATCAACCATGAAAAAAGAATAGTGAGTCATATTTACATAAAACAATATTGGGTCCATTACCCAAACCTTTGTGCTATAGGGCTTTCTTCAAGGGTTGACATCAATGACAACCAACCTTAATCAACACTTATTGTAAGGGGTTTTAAAATATAAATAAATAAGAATGTATTATAGAAGTAGAAAGAAAAGTGAATGTAGTTGTGTGAACATAATTTCTTTATGCAAAGGAATGTATGTTCGTTAAGGATTTATGCTCGATAAAGAGTTGGCTCTGTGCCTTGACCTAGTTTTGGAAGGAGGATCTAGTGCTCAATGTGAAGATCTCTTGTCTGGTGTGAAGATCGACTCTGTGGCTTAGTGCACAGGAATGAATGAATGTAAGATTCACAAATAATAAAGAGGCAAGGAGATTTGTACATGTATCCCCACCCTGGGGTGAACCACGTATATCTGGTGTCTCATGATTTTCTTTGTGTTGTGCTAACTCTGTTATGTTTTACTCAATGCTTATATTAGGATCTGTAATGTATATGTATATGTTGCTTAGATGCTTTTCTTATGTTAAAATTCTAGATCTGATTCATAGTTTTGAGTGATAAGTGTTTAAGGTGCATAATATTTTGTTTTTACTATGCTAGATCTATCTTTGGTTATGTTCTACGATGTTAATAAACTAATGCATATCACTTTCTAAGCGTTAACAAAATATTCTGCGAAGTGTTATTATCACATATCTATGTCCTAGCTTGGTTACAGACACCTACGTCCTGTAACCCGCATGCTTCTACCTCGGGTGAGACTTATCCTACTCCGTAAGTGTTTCCTAAAGGGCTGGTAGTCAAGGTTTTGTTGGTACGCTGTTAAGCGTTGAACCCTGGGTCTACCCCTGTGCCAAAAAATGGTTCTGTTGTCAGGACCCGAAACTGTGATTGCTGGGAACTGAAGTAAATAAAAAGAGAAGATCTCTGCGTAGATCTGTTGCTGAAGTGTGCAGTACTCTACTTGACTTGTGAATCTTTGTGCTAAGAAAGAAAGTCAATTTGGAGAAAAGAGGTAATATCCTAAAGAAGCAAGCTTTGTTCTTTGGTAAGAGAAAGATCAGTGAATTATTTTTTTGAAAGCATGAACTTAAGTATGTTTAATAGATTATGTCTTATAGTCTGAAGGCTAGGGAACAATTGAAAGAAAGAGTTGATTTGAGAAGATTTAATGGAAATGAAGAAAGATATGTTATTCCTATGCATAGAGAGATTTTTTGGACTAATAAGTGGATGTAGGAACCTAGAAAGAATTTTGTAGATTGCAGGTCCAATACTATGCTCCTAGGGGAAGTGCGTAGTATAGAAAAGGTTGGGGAACATTTAAAAGAAAAAGAGGGTTGACATTGTGTTATAATTGTAGAAGGCCGGGACATATTGCTAATGAATGTCCTGAGGTAGGCCCTGTTTGTCTTTGTTGTAAGGTTGTTGGTCATGAGGTTGAGGATTTTCCAACGATTATTGCTAAAGTCAAAGGGATGAACATAAGACAAGAAAATTATGAATAAATTCAAGAGACTAAGGGCATGTTAGAAAGTCATAAAGAGAAAAGGCCAAAAGAAGTTTAGACTGCATTATTACAGTTGAAAGAAACGATGGATGTTCATAAAGATGTCAGTTTACCAGAAATCCTGAAAGAAAAATAGTGCATAAGTGCAAGAATAGAAGACTTCGACATAGACTGTGTCTTGGATGAAGAAATGCAAGTGAACATTATGACAGAAGAAACTTGGGGAATCTTGGGAAATCCTACTATGGTACCTTCATTAGGAAGGATAGGCTTGTTTAAGGGAAATATGATAACCTTATGTGGAAGATTTACTAATGTACCTATTATTGTTCATGGAACATTGACTAAAGAAGAATTTGAAGTCATTAAGTTTGTTGGGGACAACGCCCATTTACTAGTATTGCTAGGAAAGACTTGGATTGAGAAGTATCAGATTAGAATGAAAGTAGAGGAAGAGGCTACCGAAAATAAAAAACAAGAATTAAGGGATTTCATAGCTAAGAAAATAGTCGACTAATAGACGAATGAGAGGATAAGTCGAAGAAACAGAGAAAAATAACAATGCAGTAGGGACAAAAGGAAAGATAATTAGTTGTTGAGGTTTAAATAATGGAAGAAGGCTTTAAGGACCAATATATTAAATAAAGAAGTATGTTGACTCAAGAAATGTTAAGAAAAGAGATATTGACTGCAGAATCCTTGAGGGCACCTGAACAATGCGAAGCCACTACGTTAGGGGAAGATAAGAATAAGAATGGAAAAAGGATTCTAGAAAAAGTTAGAGAGACTTAGATAACGGGAAAGAAGGTAAGGAATCTCAATAAAAAGAAGGCTAAGTTGGAAAATCTACAAGAAGTTACAAAAACTAGATGGAAGACTTCGCAGACTGAAACCTAGCAGGAGGTAGGTTCGCAGGATTTGAACCTTGCTGGTACAACAGGTCTGCGCAAAATTGGACTTCACCCTGGTGAAGTTAGATGACCGTTGGAGGCACCCCAACCATTAGAATGCCACTCCAAAATGGTTAGAAAACACATTTATGGGCTTATGAACCACTTTTGGACATTGAGACCATGCCATAACAGACAAATTTACATTAATGGAAGCATTTCCTGTCTGTTGGAAGATCCGTCATGATACCTCTCTTATTTAACTCGTCGGTCGTTGCGTTGGGACCACTTTTTTCTACCCGTGATTGACTGAGCTAAGACGAGAATTGTCCAAGTGTCGAGTTGTGTTGCTTGTCGCTATTTAGAACTAGACCCCGCCTGTCTATTGTCTACCCTGCTTGTCTATTAAAAGATAGAATGTCAAGAGAACCTAGCAAATTGGAGAAGTCTGTCGAGGAAGTCCTTAAGAAGATAATGGTCGACAGATTGATATTCAAAGGTATCTAGATGTCGTCGACTAGGGGACTATAGGCTTCCCCCTCAACTAGATGTCATTCTGACCGTGTCAACCCCGTAACTGAGTGAAGTAAGCACCACATTGTTCTGGATAATGCCAAGAAGATCCCATCGATCCTACCTGAATATATTCCACCTTTGGTTGGCGTTGTTAAAAAAGAAACTATCCCTTGAGACTTTGAGTACTCTGTTTTCACTGCATCCATTCCGAAAGGAATTCACATAGTTGGGATTCAGCAAGGACAAATACCGCTATTAAAGAACAAGGAATTCAACTTAGGAGACCAGAAGAACTATGCCATGTTAGCGCCCCACCTCTACTTAATGAAGAAAACTGGGGAGAAACCTCACCTCATCTCACAGCCATGGATTAAGGTGTTGTCATAGTCCATTGTTTTGAATGTAATGAAGATCCCACATTTTGGCTGCCACCAAGAGGTTAACACTTGTGTTAAAATCCTCCTATCGTGTTATCATGGTGGATATATGTGTCTCAATAGAAGGATTATTGTGGATTCGACGTTGATCCACTGGATCATAGGTTTAAGTGTGAAGGGTCCTGACCCACAATATTTTTATCCAGGGAAGGCCTCAAACCGATCTTTGGCACAATGCATCAAAGAATCTTATGGAGAGGTAGAGAAAGGAAAGCGAGGTTTTAAGGTAGCCTCTATATAGGATGTCACAGTGCACATCACTTTCCATCTCCTATATGGCAAGCTATTAAGGAATAACCGCCCCACATAGGTCATCGGGTTCGTGGTGGACCTCGCACGAAAGTGTGTTGAGGGCATGAAGATGAACTGGGTGAACTAGCTCGTCAATGATCTAGAGAAGGATTGCCGCGAAGCCCATGACTTGGGATATGAATTCCATTATAGTTGGATGATCATTTTGATTTCATTTGTCTCTTAGAAAATGCCTAAAGGAGTCGCCTTCCCAGAGAGTGAACCTAAAAAGCCATTGGCCGCTCGGTTTTGAACCCTGTGGTATATTAATGACATGACGAAGAAGTGGCAGTCCAATGTCGTGCTTCATGCATACTATCAATAGTTAAAGGTCACCATCAAATCATTCCCACGTATGACACTATGCACCCTGCATCAGTACCAACCCATAGAAAAGTTCCACGTTGATCCCCATTTCATCTACATCACCGCACAAAGAGATGAGCACCAGGAACAATTGCAGTCGTACTACACGCTGACAAATGAAGATATGGAGAAGATTACAAAGGAATGGGCCGAGGAATTTCTTGTACCTATCGTCGATGTAGAGCTATCCAACATTGACACCATAGGAAGCTTGATAGTCACATGAGTTGAACATGTTGGATAGTCCAGTGGGACAAAGAAGAAGAAAAAGAAGGATGAAGTCTAGGACATAGAGAGTGATGAAGAGGACAACGCTTCTGAAGATAACGGGATTGGCTTGCCAGTAGGAGGAGAATACGAAGAAGAAGGGCAAGGAGGAGGATATGAAGAAGACAAAGAGAAAGGAGGAGGTGAAGCTACACCACCTAAAGATCCCCCTGTTGGGATAGTAAAACCGAAAAAGAGGAAGGTTTCTCTGAAGAAACCTTCAGCAAGGAAGAAAACGCATGCCAATAAGCCATAGTTGGAGGCCACTCTCACAAAGGACAACATCAGTCTGGTCTACGGAGCTATGGAGGACACCTCTTAAGACATGTTGCAGAAATATGGAGAGAGGCAGGAAGATTTATATAGACAGATTGAGGGATAATTGAAGGAAGTGCAACAAGTGTTCGCTTGGTCTGCACAATACCTACTGCAACGTCTACACCTTCCTCCTCACAGACTTCATAATTGGGGGATGAACCAACTCAGTTGAGAAGGGTTGTGGATGCAACAAAAGATCGGTTCCAGAGAGATCAAGGAGAGAATGAGAAGGCTATAGAATCCTTTAAAAAGGAGAAGGATGAAGTTCTAGTGAAATTATGAGCAACACATGATAGTGTAGATTCCCAGGAAAGAGAGAAAAAAGAGCTTCAGGAGGAAATATCCCATCTATAAAGGGAAAAAGAGAAGTTTCTCACAAAGAGGGCCATGGTTAAAGAAGTTGTAAGTAAATCATGTCACTCTATGCCAGGCTTGGCACAAGAAGAGAAAGAGTCGGTCGAGGCTCAAGTAGTGAAGCTCATTGAGACCCTCCAACAACTTTAGGCTAGGATAACAGAATTGGAGGCCCAAATAGTACCGAGCACCCCACAGGAGGTGCATGACTAGAGGGAGGAGTCCACCAAGAAAAAAATAGTAAGAATACAATCCCTCGCCTCGAAATATAAACAACTGAGTGATAGGAGCACCTAGACATATGAATGCCTCGTCGATGATCCAGAGCTAAGGAAGCTGGAAGCGTAGTTACAGGAGGTGCAACAACAAGAATTTTACTTGTAGGCACTGATGAAGTTTCTTACTGCAGTGGAAAGAATGAAGAGATCCCAGGAGAATTGCGTAGTATAGTAGCAGATCACTACCCTCTAGGGTAAGGTAATGGAAGTCACGTAGAAGCTACAACCTATGCAAGACGAAGCTTGCAAGGTGTTTGAAGAGATTGATGGATAGGGCTCACAACTAGATCAAGTGGTTGCAACAGTAGAATAACACATGGAAGGGCCTGTTACAGAGAAGATGATCCAAGAACTCATTGAGTAGGAGGCTTAGGAAAAGCAGCAAGTTGAGGCAACTCAAGTTAAGCTCGAGACTTTCAAAGAAGCATTGTCTGGACCTTAGTGACTCAGAACGAGTCACAGGCGAGTGTTGGGGGCCTGTAGGCCCTTGACCAAGTTTTGGGGAAACTTTGGTTAGCTTTGACCCACTTTTGGACTTCAACATGTTGGTCAAAGAAGGTGCGCCCAGGCGGAGCTGAGATCACGGATCTCACCAATTTTCAGGGTCAAGTAGACCTAGTAAAGGGTCCTCTAGGGTTTTGTAATGGGTTTTAGGGGATGTCGGCCCATGGGGTTTTTCCATGATTAGGCCTTATTGTAAGGGGTTGTAAAATATAAATAAATAAGAATGTATTGTAGAAGTAGCAATAAAAGTGAATGTAGTTCTGTGTGAACAAAGTTTCTTTTTTCAAAGGAATGTATGTGCGTTAATGATTTGTGCTCGATAGAGATTTGGCTCTATGCCTTGACCTAGTTTTGGAAGGAGGATCTAGTGCTCAATGCGTATATCTCATGTCTGGTGCAAATCTCGACTCTGTGCCTTAGTGCATAGGAGTGAATGAATTTAAGATTCGGATGAATAATTAAAAGGCGAAGTGATTTGTGGACGTAGCCCTAGCCTGGGGTGAACCATGTATATCTGGTGTCTCATGATTTTCTTTGTGTTATGCTAACTCTGTTATGTTTTTCTTAGTGCTTAGATTAGGATGTGTAATGGATATGTATATGTTGCTTAGATGCTTTTCTTATGTTAAAATTCTATATTTGATTCACAATGTTGAGTGCTAAGTGTTTAAGGTGCATAATATTTTGTTGCTACTACACTATATATATTTAGTTATGTTCTACAATGTTAATAGGGTTAATAAACTAATGCATATCACTTTCTAACAATTAACAAAATATTCTACAAAGTGTTATTATCATAGATCCGTGTCCAATATTGGTTACATATACCTGCATCCTGTAACCCCCCTTGCTTCTACCTCGGGTGAGACTTCGACTACTTCACAGGTGTTGCTGAAAGGGCCGGTAGTCAGGGTTTTGTTGGTGCACTATTAAGAATTGAACCCTGGGTTTGCCCTTGTGCCAACAGTTCTACATACATGTCCTTCATAGAGGAATTTCTTGTTATCTATGTTAGGATCTTGAAAACCATGTGACTCAAAGGTTATCAAATTTGATGTCACATATGTTAAGCCTTTCTTACCTTACCAGATGGCCTTTCAAATCCATGTGGAGTACACTAAAATTACCATCAAACATACTATAATTGATGAAGGTGCTTCGACATCCGTGATTTACCTATCTTGTTGTAAATCCATTGGCTCTCTACCCTTGTCTCAATCCATGACCATGTTGACTTAATTTGATGGAAATTCTTCTAGACCCCACAGGATCCTACCCGCTTTCTCGTTCCAGTTAAGTGGAAAGACTATGGAGGTCAAGGTCGAGGTGGTTGATGCACCTCTCCACTACAATATACTACTAGGGAATAATTAGACTTATGCCATGATAGTCATTATGTCATGTTGGCCCTCGACCACTTTTTGGACTTCGACATAGTGATAGAGGAAGGAGAGCCCAAGAGGAGCTGAGATTGCAGATATCACTTGTTTTGAGGGATTTTGCGACCCAACATGGGGTTATTAGGGTTTTTTAATGGGTTATGGGGTGTCATCCCATGGGTTTACCCATGATTAGGCCTTTTTGTAAATGTAAAAGTATAAATAAGTAAGAATATAATGTAGAAAGGAGTCGATATCTTGCAAGGCTAAGTGCAAGTAGTTTTGGGTTGCTTAGTGCAACAAACTGTGTATGTAAGGCTCTGTGATTGATAGGGGAGTTGGCTCTATGCCTTGACCTAATTTTGGGAGGTGGATCCAATGCTTAGTGCATAGATCACATGTATGGTGTGAAGCTTGGCCCCGTGACTTAGTGCACAGGAGAAGATGAATGTAAGAGATTAAAGCCTAATAAAGAAGAAAAAGTAGTTGGTGGATGTAGCCCCACATTGGGGTCAACCACGTATATCATGTGTTGAAGGTTTTCTTTGTGCTATGATGCTATGATGTGGGTCTTCTTAGTGCATTGACTTTTATGTTTGATAGATAGATCTATGAATTATTAGTGCTTTATTTATGTTGAATGCGATAGATCTAACTTATGATGCTAAGTACAATGCATATTTTGTCATTGTTATTGCGCCGATCTATTCTTAGGGTTTGTTCTGCGATGCGAATAAAGTTGATAAACTAATGCATGCAGTTCTTAAGTACTCTGCAAAGTAATTGTAATCACAGATCTATGTCCCAACTTGGTTACATACACCTAAGTCCTATAACCCCCCCTACCTCTACCTCGTGTGAGACTTCACCTGCTTCGTAGGTGTTTCTGAAAGGACCTATAGTTAGGGTTTTGTTGGTGCGTTGTTGAAGCATTAAACCCTGGGTCTGCCCCTGTGCCAACAAATGGTTATGTTGCCAAGAAATGAAACTGTGATTTCTAGGAACTGAAGTACATAATAGAGAATCTTTATGCGTAGATCTACTTCTATAGTGCATAGAACTCTACTTGACTTACTAAGATTTGTGCTAAGAAAAAAACACGATCTGAAGAAAAGAGGAACCTAGAAAGAATTTTTGCAGATTGAAGGTCCAACACTGTGATCCTAGTGCGTTGTAAAGGAGAGGTTGGGGAACGTTTAAAATAAAGAGAGGATTGATACTATGTTATAACTGCATAAGACCAAGACATATTGCTAAGGAATGCCCTGGTACAGGTCCTATTTGTCTTTGTTGTAAAGTTGTTGGTCATGAGGTTGAGGATTGTCCAAGAACGATTGCTAAAGTTGAACAAATGAACATGAGACAAGAGAACTATGAAGGAAGTCAAGGGAATAAGAGCATGTTAAATACTCATCAAGGGAAAGAATCAGAGAAAGTTCAGACTACATTAGAACAGTTGAAAGAAATGATGGATGATCACAAAGATGTTAGTTTACCAAAGATCTTGAAAGCAAAACAATGCATAAGTGCAAGAATAGGAGACTTTGACATAGATTGTGTCTTGGATGAAGAAACACAAGTGAATATTATGACAGAAGGCACTTGGGAAAATTTGGGGAAGCCTACTATGGTACCTTCATTGGGAAGTATAGGATTGTTCAAAGGAAAGATGATAACCCTATGTGGAAGAGTTACTAATGTACCTGTTATTAGTCATGGAACATCGACTGAAGAGGAGTTTGAATTCATTAATTTTGTTGAGAACAATGCCCCTTTCCCCCTTTTTCTAGGTAAGACTTGGATTGAGAAAGATCAGATCATAAGGAAAGAAAAGGAAGCAACTAAAGAAAATAAAAGTCAAGAACTAAGGGATTTCATAGCTAGAAAAATAGATTGAATGATAGAAGAACAAGAAGTTGAGTCGATGAAACAGAAGGCAAGAGAATTAGATATCGAGGTTGAAAGAATGTAAGAAGGTTTGAAGGACCTATCCATGCAAGAAGAAAGTATATCCACCCAGGAAGTGGTAAGGGAAGGGAAATTAACTTCGAACCCTTTGAGAGCACATCAACAATGTGAAGTCACTACGCTAGGAGAAGATAAGAATAAGAATGGAAAGAGGAATCCAAAAACAGTTAGAGAGACTCAGATCACAGGAAAGAAGGAAAATATGCTTAGTAAGAAGAAACCCAAGTTGGAAAAAATACAGGAAGTTACAGATAACAAATGGAAGACTTCACAGGAGGCAGGTTTTCATGATTTGAACCTTGCCGAAAAAATAGAACCGCACAGAATGGGACTTCACCCTGGCGAAGCTATATGACTGTTGGAGGTGCCATGACCATTAGAATGATGCTCCGGAATGGATAGGAACCACATTTATGGGAAGATAGATCATCATTGGACATTGAGACCGTGCCATAACAGAAAAAATTGCATTAATGGAAGCATTCCTAACCGTTGGAAGAATCTGTTATGACGCTCGCTTATCTAACCCATCCAATGATGTGTTGGGACCACTTTTTCCTCCCTTGATTAGATAAGAACTAATTGTGTGTTGAAATGTGATTTCATAACCTACACCTCGCCATCCATTGTTTACTCCATCTATCCGTTCACCTACCCTGACCTGTTCATTTAAAAGAGAGAATGTCGGGCAAACAGACTGAGTTAGAGAAGTCCTTCGAGGAGGTTCTTAAGAAGTTTATGGCTGATAGAGATATGTTTGAAGGTGTTCAAACATCGTTGAATAGGGGAATCCAGGCTTCCCCTTCAATTGGACGTCGTTCAGGCCGTACTAACCTTGTGACTGAGAAGCAAAGTAAGCATCACGATGATCTGACTAATGCAAAGAAGATCCCTTCGATCTTACCTGATTATATCCCACCTTTGGCTAGAGTGGTTAATGATGAAAACATCCCATGGGACTTCAAGCACACATTTATCACCGCATACATTCTGAAGGGGATACACATAGTGGGAAGTCAGTTGGGAAGATCCCTCTACTGAAGAATAATGATTTCAACCTTGGAGACAGAAAGAACTATGCCATGCTCATGCCCCATAGATATTTGACGAATACCACTAGGAAGAAGCTTCACATCATCATCGAGTCATGGATTAAGGAATTGGCACAGTCCACGATACTTAATGTGATGAAGATTCCTCATTTTGGTCGACATTAGGAGGTTAACACTTGCATTAAACTCCTCTTGTCGTGCTATCATGGTGGATACATGTGGCTCGATAGACGGATTACGGTGGATCTAGTGTTGAACCACTTAATTATAGGATTGAGCAAGTAGGGACTCGACCCTCAGCAGTTTTACCCAGGGAAGACCTCAGATCGCTCCCTGGCACAGTGCATCAAGGAAGCATATAGAGAAGTTGATAAAGGAAAGACAAGCTACAAGGTATCCTCTATCCAGGATGGCGCAATGCACCTCACTTGCCAACTCATAGCTGGCAAGCTTGTAATAAAGAATCTCCCCATGCAGATCATCGGGTTCGTGGTGGACCTCACAGAAAAATGCATGGAGGGGATGCAGATGAATTGGGTGAGTTACCTTGTCAACAAGCTTGAGAGAGACTATCGCGAAGCACAGGATCAGGGATACGAGTTCCACTTCAGCTGGCTACTTGTGTTGATTGCAATTGTTGCTTGGAAAATTCCTGAGGGAGTAGCTTTTCCATAAATTGAACCATTGGAGCCATTGGAAGATATATTTTATACATTATGGTACACAAATGACACGTCGAAGCAATGGAAGTCGAACGCAGTGTTCCATTTGTACTATAAGAAACTCAAGGTTTCCATAGAGTCATTTCCATGCATGAAACTACGTACCTTGCACAAGTTCAGACCGATAGCCAAGCTTCATGCAGATCCACATTTTATTTATATCACTACATGTAGGGATGAGAGAAAGGAAGAGTTATAGTCTTACTATAAGATGAATTACGAAGACATGGAGCATATCACCAAGGAATGGTCAGAGGAGTTCCTTCTACCGGTTGCAGATGCAAAACTCTCCGACGTTGATATCATAGGAAGCCCCTTGGTCACTCGGGTCAAGGATGTCAGACAAAATAGTGTGAAGAAGAAAAATAAAAAGGAGGAAGGCTAGGATGTACACACTAATGAGGAAGAAAATGGATTTGGCTTGCTTGTAGTAGGAGGAGATGAAGTAAATGAATAAGGAGGAGGGGATGAAGGAGAAGAAAAAGAAGAAGGTGAAGCTACACTGCTGAAGGATCCCCCTACCGAGACACAAACACCAAATAACAGGAAGTTTTCTTCGTAGAAACCCTTAGCAAGAAAGAAGACCCACGCCAGTAAGCCCCAACTAGAGGATATGCTCACGGAGGATGATATCGGTCTAGTTCATGGAGCGATGGAGGATGTGTCCGAAAATCTCTTGTAGAGATATGGAGAAAAGTAGGAAGAGTTGTATGTAAGGGTCAAGAAGGAGTTGAATGAGATATAATGAGTTATTCAAGTTATCCACATAGTACCTAGTGTGCCTTCCTCGTTGAAGATTACAGAATTGGGGTATGATCCTGCTCAATTGAGAAGATTAGTAGATGCAACAGAGGCTCGAATTCAGAATGTTCAAGAAGAAAAGGAAAAGGCTACAGAAGACCTAAATAAAGAGAAAGAGGAAGTATTAGAGAAACTATGAGTTGCGCGGTACTATGTAACGACTTATGAAAACGAGAAAGATGAGTTTCGAGCGATGCTTGAGGAGGCCAAAACATAGGGAAAAGGACCAGTTGTTCGCAGAGCAGACTGTGGTCAAGGAAGCAGTGAGAAAAGAACTTCACTCTGTGCCAGGCTTGGAATAGGAAGAACATGACTCAGTTGAGGTTCAAGTGGTGAATCTCACTGAGGCCACCCAGTAGTTTCAAGAAAGGATAACAGATTTGGAGATTCAAGTAGTACCGAGCACTCCATAAGAAGTGCATGATCAAAGAGAGGAAGCTGCTAGGAATGTAGTTGTAAGAATCAAGGCCCTTGCATCAAAATTAAAGAAAATAAGCAATAGAAGTGCACAGACTTATGAACGCCTCACAAAAGATCTAGAGCTGAGGAAACTAGAATCACAACTAGAGGAGGTGCAACGGCAGGCACTTTCAGTACAGGCACAGATGAAGTTACTTACTATAGTCGAGAGAATGAAGAGATCTCAAGAACAATGCGCAGTCCAACAACAGATTACTACCATCCAGGGAAGAGTAATGGAAGTCACACAGAGGCTACAAATGGTGCAGGATGAAGCCTGCATGGTTTTTGAATAGATCCAAGGACAAGGCTCACAATTGGAACAAGTGGTTGTGACAGTGGAACAACACCTGGAAGGGCATGTTATAGAGCATATGATCCAAGAGCGCGCTGAGCAGGAGGCTCAGGAGAAGTAGTAAGTCGAGGAAACTTGAGATAATATCGAGGCCTTTAAAGCAGTGCTGCCTAGAGCTGAGTGACTTGGGATGAGTCACAGGTGAATTTTGGGGGCCTGTTGGCCCTTAACCAAGTTTTGAGGAAATCTTGGTCAGGTTTAACCACTTTTTGGACTTCGACGCAGTGATCGAGGAGGGAGCACCCAGACAGAGCTGATATCACAGATATCACTTGTTTTGAGGGATTTGTGGACCTAACATGGGGTTCTTAGGGTTTTGTAATGGGTTATGGGATGTCGACCCATGAGTTTAGCCATGATTAGGACTTTTTGTAAATGTAAAAGTATAAATAAGTAAGAATGTAATGTAAAAAGGAGTCGATAACTTGCAATTCTAAGTGCAAGTATTTTTGGGTTTCTCAATGAAATAGACTGTGTATGTAAGTATATGTGCTTGATAGGGGAGTTGGATCTGTGCCTTGACCTGATTTTGGGAGGTGGATCTGCTGCTTAGTGTGCAGATCACCCCTCTGGTGTGAATCTTGGATGTGTGGCTTAGTGCACAGGAGAAGATGAATGTAAGAGGTTGAAGCCTAATAATAAGAAGAAGAAGTTGGTGGATGTAGCCCCACACTAGGGTGAACCACGTATATCATGTGTTGATGGTTTTCTTTGTGTTATGATGTTATGGTGTCAGTCTTCTTAGTGCATTGGTTTTTATGTATGATAGATAGATCTATGAATGCTTAGTGCTTTATTTATGTTCAATCTGCTAGATCTAACTTATTATGCTAAGTGTGATGTGTATTTTGGCATTGTTATTGTGCCAATCTATTCTTAGGGTTTGTTCTGCGATGTGAATAAAGTTGATAAACTAATGCATGTAGTTCTTAAGTACTCTACAAAGTAATTGTAATCATAGATCTATGTCCCAGCTTGGTTACAGACACTTGAGTCCTGTAACCCCCCTGCCTCTACCTCGAGTGAGACTTCGCCTACTTCACAAGTGTTTCCGAAAGGGCTAGTAGTTAGGGTTCTTTTGGTGCGTTGAAAACTAGGTCTGCCCCTGTGCCAACATGTCATCATTTTTATGCACTCTATGCTTTCCTCACGAAGGGAATATTTTGATGATTGATCAGTTGTCCTTTGTGAATCCTAGTCCTAATGCATCAGTGGGACCTTTGGTCCCTGTTATTGATAATTCTCAGAAGGAAATTGAGAATTTTGGTGTTGGGATGTATTCCTACTTCATGGTTACTTTTGATTTCATGGTACCAATTCAACATGTTAATTCCATTTACAGTGAGTCTTCATCATCGATGAGGTTCGTTCCTTTCCATACTTCATATTTCAACAACCCTTGGACCATACCTTCTCCTACTATGTCATATAAATGTTATTCACACATTGGGATGGAAATGCCATTTTTAGTAGTAGAAGTTGTGTATTAGGCTATTCTTGAAGCTACTGTTGACCCGGATCCTTCCTCCTCACCAAGGAATCAGGTAGATCTCGTTTTAGATCCCATATGGGTCATTCAATCATATTGTTCACATGATTTCCTTGAATATAATGTATCTTAAGATGAAGCCATCTTAGAGGCCATGTATGGTCCTGATAGCTCTTAGGACAATATGCATCATTGATCCTATTTTCTCCCAGATCTTGTTAGGATTAAGAAAGATGACTTTATATATACCATGATTGAGATGGTTGGTCATGCCGTCGTTCCATTAGATACACATGGTATTTAAGCTAAAGTAAACATGGTGAATATTTCTCCTACCTTCGTGATCAACATCTCTCAAACCACTGGTAAAATCAAGAACATATATGTTGGTGCAGACTGTTCGCCTAAGGAAATTCAGATCTACATCGATCTCTTCAGAGAATTCGAAGATGTATTTGCTTGGTCATATGAAGAGATGTCAGGGATGAACCCCAACATTGTTGAGCATGAAATTAAAACCTATCCAAATTATAAACTTGTTCAACAATGTCTTAGATCTGTTAATCCTAGGAAGGCCCCTGCTATTAAGGAAGAAGTAGAGAAGTTTCTAAATGTTGGTTTTGTTGGCAAATATTGAATAAGAAACGAATGCGTGTTGATGGTTGTTGTCATTAATGGCAACAGCGGAGATGGCATGATATGAAGGCTAAAACCCCTTGGGGATTCGAATGTAAAAAGCTCAGGAGGAACAACATTGAAGAAAACACGCGCAGCAAGAGTTTGCAGAGAAGAAGGAAGACAGCGATCCAGTGACCGGTGGATCCCATTCAAATTTCCCGAAAGGCCGACAATCGTCAGATCTGCAGAAGTTGCGAGGGAGATAAGTCATCGAAGATTCGGGGATCGGGACTTTGAACTGTCCAATTCACTTGACATCGAAAACCCCGAAATCGCGATATGCGATTTCACAATTTGATCGCAGCCGTTAAAGCAAGCTTGAGAGATGGACCGTTGATTTTTCTCATCGGAGAATCAGGAATCAGAGTTTCACGAGTCTCGTGAACAATGACAACGAAAACCCCGAAATCGCGATATGCGATTTTGCGATGTAATCACAGTCGTAGGATAAGAAGTGATCTGAACCGTTGATCCAACTCACGACAGCAGACCACATCAGCAAGGGACACGTGGCACAACCAGGGAATGACAGGTGGCAGGCATATTCAACACTTCAGGCACATGTAAGTCACAAATCAAAGTGACACGTGGCAGGATCTAACACGTGTCAAACCACGTGTGACGTTAGCAGAGGCATCGATGATCGGGACTTTGAAATGACAAAGTCACTTGATATCGAAAGTCTCGAAATCCCAAAGGGATTTGGACTGTCCATCTGAGGGACAGGTGTCGAAGATCAAGGCACCGTCGGCATTTTGTTCATCGGGAAATCAGGGATCCCGTTGACAAGAGTTTTGTGCAATTCAGAATCGTGATCTGTGAAACCCCGATGAGTGGGGGCCAGATGTCAGCACAATAGCGAAGGAGGACAGTGGCGTAGTGGAGGCCAGTTATCAGAGATAAGGATGTGGTCACGGAGTGACGGTCACGTTGACCGAGAGCTAAGATTAGGAGGGCTAGCGTATGAAAGGAGCCATCGAGAATCGGAGAATCGCGAGTCCGGAGGACTTGTGAATTTTGACATCGCAAATGCCGAAATCGTGATGAGTGAAATCCCGATTAGATCTGGACTGTTGGGTCAAGTATTGATCGGAGGGCTGTTGTACTTCCTCACCATTCACGCTTCAGTTATGAATCAGTTAAGAGAAACGGACTGATGATGACAAAGGTGTTAGCGTTTCATTTTCCAAGACAGATGTCCTTGTATTACCGATTGGAAGGGGAAGTGGAATCATCAAGGTAGTTTGTATAAAATAAAATGAGTGAGACTGAAGCTGATTGGTCGTTCTGAATGAAAAATGAGTAAACAAGAAGAAAAAGGAGATGAGCAGAGGCATAGCAAGAAATGAAGGAACTGTGCAGAGCGAGAATAGAAGAAGAGCAACATGATAGACAGAACAGAAGCAGAGCAGAATGACAGAAAATATGATACAGAGCAGACCTGTTGAATAAGAGAAGAGTAGCAGAACAATGCACAGAAGACCAGAATTATAGAACAAAGAAAGACTGGTAAGAACTGATTTATCTGTAAAGTTGAATGTGTATTTAACCATTAATATTTTAGGGAGGTTGGAAGGTGCTCGGGAGGACTGTTGTCCTCAGAAGTTCAAGTGGGTGCTTGAACACAGGAAGTTGTAACTTCCATCTGGTTGCAGCCAGAGAAACTAGGGTGGCAGGGTGGTGCTAGGGAGAACAGATGGTCTCTGTTATGCAGGTTGGAGCCTGTGTAACTGGAAGTTGGTGCTTCCATCCAGTTGGTGCTGGAATCTTCAGGGAGTTGG
>SNQJ01S0069275.1:19724-52769 GCA_010110895.2 Picea sitchensis
ACAGGTTTCATTTAATCAATTCCCTTGAATGAATGGGTTTCCAACCTTATTCCCATAGTTAAAAAGAAAGTAACCATTCATGTGTGTATGTATTTTAGGGCCCTGAACAAGGCATGTCCTAAAGATAACTTCCCCACTCTTTTTATTGACCATATTATTGTTGAATGTGAAGGAAGCGAGGTATTTTACTTTGTCAATGGATTTTTAGGTTATAATCAAATTTAGATCAAACCCCACGATCAACACAAGAAAAATTTTATTTGTCCTTGGGGTACCATTGCATACCGAAAAATTCCTTTTAGTCTTAAGAACATTGGAGTGACCTTCTAACGTGCCATGAACTTTGCATTTCATTATCTTAATCCTATCATGGAATCTTTCCTAGATGATCTCATTGCTGACTCTCATAAGAGGGTATATCACTCAACTCACCTTCAACTAGTATTTGAAAGATGTTTTTTATTATCGCATTCAGTTAAACCCTCACAAGTGCATCTTCTTCGTTATTTCTGGTCATATTTTAGGATTCATAGTGTCTGAGCATGGGATCAGGGTGGATCCTATGAAGGTTGAGGAAATTCTTTGGTTTCCTCCCCTGCGCAACATTCAACAACTTCAGGGTTTACAAGGGAAGGATAACTTCCTACGTCATTTCATAGTAAACTATGCCAATATAACTAAAGGTTTCATGCATCTTTTGAAGAAGGACACTCCATTTATATGGGATGAGTAAGCCCAAGAATCATTCAATGCTATTAAGAAATCCTTGGTATCGACACCTCTGCCGAAGCCCCCAAACTATAGTAGAGAATTTTAGATTTATATCGCCACGTCCAAAGGGACGATTGGTATGGTACTAGTTCAGGAGGATGATGATCTCCATGAGCACGTTTTATACTACCTTAGCTGAAATGTATTTGGTCTTGAACTTAAATAATCTCACGTAGAGAAGTTATCCTTGGTCGTTTTACATGTGGTTCAAAGATTACAACATTATATCTTACTTTGCAAAAATACTGTGATTGCAAATGTCAATCCATTTCAATTCATCCTTACCAAACATATCATAGGAGGGAAATACAATAAGTGGATTTATATTTTGCAAGAATTTGATCTCGATTTTGCTTCTACAAAATCTAAGAAATTGCTAGTTTTTGTCGAACTGATGTGGGACTTCCTTAGACTAGATGAGGACATTGTTTATGATGATTAATTGATAGATGAACATATTTTCATTATCTCATCTTCATACCCCTGGTATGGACACAGTTTAGTCTATAGTCAAACCATGAATCTCCCCCAACATCTGTCGAGAAACAATCGATGATTTATACGTCATCAGGCTAAGAAATACCTTATTATCGACAACAGTTTGTATCATTGAGGGGTGAATAATATCTTGTGTCATTTTTTGAATCTTGAGGAAGGTGAATTTTTTCTCAATGATTTTCACAGTGGGGCATGTGGTGTTCATTTATCAGGTCTTGTGACAACCCAAAAGATATTGCGAGCCGATTATTTTTGGTCGTCAATTTTTAAATATTGTGTTGAAGCGGTCAAGAAGTGTCACCCTTTCCCAGTGTTCACTCAGAAAATGCGCTTGCACCCATTCCCTCTTCACCCAATCATCATCATCAGTCCCTTCACCAAGTGGGGGGTGTATTTTATGGACTACAACCTAGCCGTAGTTGGCGAGAGCCAACATATTATTGTGGTCGTGGATTATTTCACTAAATGGGAAGAGGCCATGCCTATCATTAAATCTAATGGTAAGAATGCAACATTATTTGTATTCAATCAGATTATATCCTAGTTCAAAATCCCAAAATATATTGTCAATAAGTGTCACCCTTTCAAAGTGGTCAATAAGTGTCACCCTTTCCAAGTGTTTGCTTGGAAAATTCACTCGCACCCAACCCCTCTTCACCCAGTCATCATCGTCGGTCCCTTCACCAAGTGGGGGTTGGATTTTATCAACTGAAACCTAGCCTTCGCTTGGGGGCACCATCATATTATTGTGGCCATGAATTATTTCACTAAATGGGAAGAATCCATGCCTATCATTAAATCTAATGTTAAGAATGCAACATTCTTCACATTCAATTAGATTATAGCCCGGTTTGAAATCCCAAATGATATTGTCACGGATCATGGAAGTCACTTTATAAATGATATGATGATAGAGTTGGCATAAAAAATGAGGTTTACACATATTATTCCCCTTATTATCCCCAGTAAAATGGACAAGTAGAGGCAATGAATAAATCTCTCAAGACCATTTTGCAAAAAACAATCAGCCTAAGTAAATTTCACTAGCACATGATGCTTTACCCTGCACTTTGGGCATACAAAACTATGGTAAACAATTCCAATGGTTTATCTCTATTTAATTTAGTACATGGTGTGGATTTGATTCTTCCTATTGAATGTGAAATCCCTTCCCTTAAATTGGAAATTGATGTCCTACTTGACACATTCGATCTTGAAGAACGCCTCGTGCACCTAGAGGACCTCGATGAGAAGCATTAAGATACCTCTATAACTATCGAAGTGAATAAATGATGTGTTAAGTTTCAATATGATAAGTCTGTCTATGTTACACATTATTTTCATCACCCCTATGACCGTTAATGATGTAAATTTATCCTTTGTCTTTAGAAGGATCAATGGCCTTAATCCTTGAAGAAGAATGAAGATATGTTTTCCCAAAGAGATGAAATTATACTTTTCCTTTGTCAAAAAACTTATAAAAAGGGATCGTTGCATGTTGATTAGTGTTAAGGGTGTGATGACATAGTATCATCACAGGTTTCACCATAGTGGCCTGCGACGTTGTCACAGTTTTCTCATTGTTAAGGGTGGGACGATTTTTGTACGAAGGAAAAAGAGGAATTTCTCGAAACTTCTGGAATAGAAGATTCGAGGGTGAGGTGGCCTTCGATTGGTTTGGATCTGAGTCACATACATGATCTCATGAGATCATCCTAAAATCCTAACCCTATTCTTTTCATCCTATAAAAGGAGAGGAGCCCTCATGGGGAAAGTTAGCTTTTGGAGTTGGAAAGTTCTTGAGTTTTGTAGCTTGGAGTTTTTGGGCCTATGTTGGCTTTGAGATTTTATTTGTCAAGATAGATTGTGAGTAGCTATCATATATACAGTCTCAGAATCCGTGGAGTAGAAGTGTGTGGGAAGCAAGGAACTATTGGAAGGAACTTGACAACATCAAGGAATCTGGTTTTATCTTTCTTCCACATTCTTTAATACATATATACTCTTCTTTCCTATATGAATGTTATTTGTCCATATTGTATGATTCCTTGATCACATACATAGTTTCATATCGAATAGACTCTATTATTCATGTATTTTTTGGATTGTGTTTCTTTGCAGATACTTCTCCATAAGCCTTACAATGGAGTTGGGATCACATTGGGGAGGTCAAGTCTACAACATTGAAAAGGTATCTTTTGGATCCTCTTCCTATTTGATAACTGAAATCTAAGGGAAGTTTAGTATACTGTCTTGTTTTGTTCTAGTTTCGGGGTTAAATTAGGGAGATATGTTTGTGTCTGCACTTACCGATTAGTCTGATAACAAAATTGTTGACTACAATGGGGATCCGATTGTTTTCCTAGTAGTATTGATTTCTTTCCTTGATTGCCTCGGTTCTGTCTTCCGGGTCACTGGTAGATCCATATTGAATCTCTGATTGTTTAATTTCACTGGAAAACCTTCTTGATTTTTATTTTTTCCATTTTTTCTTTGATCGTTGCAACCTTCTTTGAGAGACAATGAGACGATCTAGGATTGTAACACTCTTGCTTGAGAGACAGTGTGACATCGTCACACTATGGCCTTTTGTTACCCACGACGATCTAGGGTCGATGCATTGTGTTAGTCTTATAGCGTGCGACAATTGTGAATTTGTTTTTAGTTTTTGATGGTTTTCCCTACCTAGATCTGTGATAAGTGTTTTGGGTGATTTGATTATAGCATGATTATAGTTTTCTTGACAACTTTGAATCTACTTTTAGCCATCTTTTCTTTGTTTTAGATTGTTTTCTTTTGAAAGATTTGATCTCTTGCTTTGAGTGTCTTTCAGTTACAAAGCTTTGTTTTTTCTTTAGAATTGTTTAGTGAAAGATTATTTCTTTTTTTGAATAGTTCATGTTAAAAGAGAAAATTTGTTTGGGTTTCTTTTATTTTGAAGAAGCTCACTATCTTTGAAAAAAAAAAATCTTGCTTTGCATTAGATTAGGGGCATCCTTGCATTTGAAGTAGTGAAATTGCATGGTTTTTGGCATTTTTGGTCTTGAATTGGTGTACAGCCTCTTTGGCTCATTTCTTTAAGACCTTGATATTGATGAGTTTAATAAAATTATGGGACATTGTGCATTTGGGAATGATAAACATTTTATCCTTCTCGTAATATAGCTTTTATCGAAGTGAAATATTTTCATTCTCATTTCTTTGCATTTTATTTAGAGTTTGTTAAAACATCATTTAGTCCACGCCATTTTCCTCTTGAGTAAACAACAACCTTAAAATAAAGCGCTTATAAAAATTGATTAGACATTTTTATATTTTATGTTATTAAACCTACATTAGATTAGTTGTAGGGATTTGGAATAGGTGTGAAAGATAACTTTCCAAAGCTGCAAACACATAGAATCTTGATTTAGGGAGCGTTCAAATCCACTTACTACATTTTGTCCTGGGAAGCCCTTCTAACACAAGGGTCAATCATGAGGTGACATTAGGACTAGCAGAGTTACTCACCCTTCTTTGTCGGTCTTAGTGTAGAGATTGCGCGTATTATTAGGGGTCACTTGAGAACAAAATCCTGTGGGGACCTTCTCGAGTTGATTTTGGGCTAGATACCCTTCCTTTGTGCATGGATAGTACTATCGATTATTTCCCCAAACATCATTGTCATAATTGGTAACCTTAGTAGCCTATATCTTTAGGGTATTTACATGAATTGACTGTGGAGGGGAAAGTCTCCACGATACCTGGAATCAACGTTCAGCAAACTCACTCGGGCTCCTTGGAGGGTATACCCATAATTATGTGTGGGATACTACACCAAGGTTTAAGTCCATTAAGAAGGTCTTCAACGTAAATTTTCCACCCACTCTATATCATCCCCTTCTTACATTGTTCCCACGATGTTGGATTTCATCACCAATTAGTGTGTTCATTGTGAAAAGGTTTTGTTTGTTTGCTTGTTTATAGATTTTTAGTGTGTGTTGTTTATTTTCCCTAGAAGACTCTAGGTTGGATCTATGTTTAATGGATCTAGTTCCCATAAATACCAATGGAGAAACCCCTTCTCCGGGGGAACCTTTTTTTTTCCTTCTTACGGAAACATTGGTCCTCCTTACATCGCTACTTTAAGCCTTCCAGGTCCGACAATTGGATTACCGGTATGGTTGTTTTACACTCAGGTAATCCTAAATGCATCTAGTGCTTAGATTGTAAGAAATTACCCCCAATAGTGTCAAACTCATGTTGATCCTTCACCTTATTCACCAATAAGATATTCTTCACCTTCTCCACTTGCAAGGATTTCTTCCATTTCATCTTCTTCGTTGAGTGAAAGCTCTGAAGCTAGTAACTCGGTGGATAAGAAGAAGAAGAAAAGTAATATTAAGAGGAAGAAAAATAATAAAGGGTCCAAACTTCCAACCACTACCAAACATGTTGGAAACTAACCAGTTACTAATAATTGCATTAGGAGTGTTGATGATGCCAAGATCACCCAAACAACCCGTAAGCCCAAGTACCCTTGCAGGATTTGTAAAGGTATCCATCTTCTTAAGGATTTCCCTGGTCTATCCAAGGTTATAGAAGCATGGTTTACGCACCGTCATCAACCCGTGTCATTAGCCTCTGATCAACATGTTGTTGACCTCCTGTCAACAAGTCAAGATACAATTGGGATGAAGAAAAGTAGAGTTAATTTCCCATGTATGTTATGTGGAGGGAGTCATCAAACTCACCTTTTCCTTCATATGGACGAAGCCTCAAAATTACTAGAAGACATGACTATTTCCCAACCTCAAATTCCAGCTGCTTACTGCAAGATTTCTCTCAACCCACCTATAGTTGATGGGATGATCAATTTGGTCCCTTCATCGATCAGTCTGGCTGACCATGTGGTCAATATGGTCATGTCCTTAGTTGAACCAGTTAACCAAGTGGTCGATCCAATTTCATCCTTGATCGATCCCACTCTCCATTTACAGAATGAAACCCAAGCAGTCGATCTGTTTCCATTCGTCAATCCCATTCTCCCCTTGGATAATGCAACCCAAGTGGTCAATTTGATCTCATCATCGGTCAATCCTACTCTCCCGCTAGAGAGTAAACCTGATACTGATCACTTTTTTATTGTTAATACAGACACTACTGTGCTGAGGGGAAGTCCTCCTTCTCTCGTGGAACCGTCTCCAAGTAATGAGTCCATCCTTTTTGATTGGGGTGTGCTAACTGGACCTCATATTCCCTATCACATTCCTTTCAAGATTCCAATAGAAGGTTGTGGTCAGGACTTTCCTCATACGCTAATAGACAAAGGTGCGTTTGTTAGTATTTTTTCCTCTATTGCTTGGCAAGCTTTGGGTTATCCTCAACTTGTGCCAGTTATGCAAAATGTGTTGGATTTGAACAGAAGAACCAATCAACCTTTAGGGACCCTTTCTTAGTTTCCCATAGATTTTGGAGGGAAACTATTTTTATTAACGTCATGGTAGTCCAAGACCCCTTGGATTTCGATTTATTCCTTGGGAGAGACTATGTATATGCCATGAAAGCTATTGTGTCCACTCCTTTTCATGTGATATATTTTCCTCAATATGGACAATTGTGACTATTGATCAAATTTTGTTTGTTGGTCCTGACTTGACCATCAACTCGATGACTTCCCTGAACGGTTCATATATGCAGTCGGTATCACCCCTGCCACAGGTCAATTATGTGGCATTATCTCCCATGCCTTCATATGCCGATGCAGATGAGCCTCTCACTGTAAGCACAATATATTATGAATTGGATCTAGTAGTTTACATGGTGATCTCTTCGATAGGGTCTTTAGAGCTTGATCACCTTACCCCCATCGTGACCCTTGACACGGTGTCTTTCCAGAGCGTTCTCCTTCCATCCAATGAAGATCTCCTATCATCCATGGATGATTTTTGTCCCTTGAAATGGTGTCCTTATAGAGTGTTTTCCTCTTGGTATCCATGATCAAGAAGAGGATATTTGAGCATGATTTTCTAATTTCAAGATCATTAAAAAATGAAACCAGCGTTCAGCATGGTTTTCTAATTTCAAGATCATTAAAAAATGAAACTAGCCTTCAACATGGTTTTCTGATTTCGAGCTCATTAAAAAATGAAACCAGCCTTGAGCATGGTTTTCTGATTTCAAGCTCATTAAAAAATGAAACCAGATGTGAGGATAGTTTTGCATATCTGGGGAAACCTCGTTTAAAAAAGAAACATAAGTTACAAGTTGTTGAGGAAAAGATATTAAATGATCTCACTCAAACATTTTCAGATCCTTCTTGGCTAAAGAAATATAGACAGGAATATCACCCTATGTTTATAGCCATCAAAATGATATCCTAACTCTAAAGTATTATTTACAAGTGCCTAGGTTGTTTTTTATAATTAAAAGCTTGCTGAAAAAATCATTATTTATGTAATTTTCTGAATATATCAGATGTTGAAATAAATATAGATACATAAGTAAAGACACCAAGTCAATAATCAAAACAGATGAGACATAAATCAATCCTTTATTTCATTCCAATTCATCAAATAATCATTCATTTTACAAAATTTCCTAAGGAAGTTTTGGACCAAAGTCAAACTTAGACATCCCCGATGAAACATACAAAAGGACTTCTGACATAAAATAAAAAATTGAACTTGAAAATATGGATCATCTTGCCACATATTGTTTCCCACTCGACTCTGCACAATAGCCTTTGTCATCCATGAAAACTAATTCACAAACATACAAGTCTGCACAGACCATCAAAGATAGATCAACACCTCTGAAAAACAAGTGTTTGAATGATGTAATTCAGCCTTGAATCTTTCTATCTACAATAGGACCCTGCTATCATAAAAAAGAATTAGGCTTCTAATGGATTAAGGAATGAATGAAAACTGAATTATCTCAACAAAAAATCAAGAGCAAACCTTTGTATGCTTCTCCTTCTATTTTTTTTTGTTCCTCCCTTTCCTTTTTCCTTTAAGCAAATTAGAATTGGTTGAAGTAGTTGAAATACTTCATTAGTTAAGTTAACTAAAACTCAACCAAATTTTTAGTTAGGGGGAAAAGTAATAAATCATAATAAAGGTTTTTAAATAAATAATAACTAGTGGGTGGGACCCCTTGTGACTCCCTTTATCTTTTAACAATCACAACATAACTAGTTAATTAAAAAAAACATCCCTCCTTGTGACTCCCATCATCGCATTCATATTTGACAATTCATTTCAATGATATTTGAAATTATTTCCAAAATATATTACTCATATATCCAAAAATAGCATGTTGTCCAAAATTTCAGAAGTCAACTGTTCTCAACAATTAGAAAATAAATAAAACTTAAAATCCATTTTTCCCACTCTGAGATGCAATCTTTGCCTTGTTTTTGTTGTCACCTTTTGATCTCTCTAAATTTTACTTAGGTTGTGCTAAGCCTTTAGGCCTAATCTTGTTGATCACATGAGAGAAATCATCCCTCAAATGCATGTGGGAAGACATAGATTTATGAGAGCCATTGGAGGGTGAGGAAGGGGCAGCAGTGGATTTTCCCTTGTTAGGGGCATGGTGGGCCTCAGTTTTCAACCTTTTTCTAGCATGGGAAGACTGACCTGGTGAGTGGATAGGGGCATCTTGGAAAAATTTATTGATAGGCAGGGGAGCAGGTAAAGACAAATTGGGCTAGCCACGGTGTTGAGAGACTACCGGGTGGACAATATCTTTCCATCCTTCGTTCTTGGGAACTTGAGGCTGTAGTGAGACATGAGGATGCACAGGGACACTGGGGGCCTGTGGGGCTTGGAAGGGAGGCCTTCCAGGCCTAGTTTGGACCACTACTTGCCCAATCCAATTAAAAAACCCATCTTGAAATAGTTGGCCTAACTCTTGTGAGTCAGCATCAAAGTGTATGGATAATCTTGGCCTTCTAGGGCCCCTGTTCCAATTACCTCTTCCTCGGTTACCCCTTCCATGGCTACCTTAGCTGAAAAATCTCATTCCTGTATGCATAATTGATTAGAAAATAGTTTCTTTAACAACCATACATGACAATTCTTTTTAAAATATGAAATAAATTTTGGCTCATCAACATATCAGACTCATGCAATCCAATCCATACAAATTGTTTAATCGTTGTCAATGAGCAGGGGGTGAGAAAAGGTTCTGGGATATGTGAGGGGTTGTATTGACCGAAAAATGTTAAAATGAGGGGGAAAGGATCACGATTACTTCTCATAGACAACAAACAATCAACTGTAATGTAAACCAAAGAACATATAACTATAATCCATCCCTGTGATCTTAAACTATTACAATACAGAGTTCCTCTTAACTATAATTAAATTTTAGGAACATGGAGTGGGTAATGGATATGGGAAGGTGAGGGGATTGTAATTAGCGAAAAATGAAATAATGGTAGGGGAAAAGAGCAGATACTTTTCATAAAATCAATTAAGTAATCCATAAATTTTTTTATGTATTTAATGCAAACAATCCAACACTAACCAAATAATTACCGTGATCAATTAACAAATATTGTGTATAATTTGACCATTATTGTGTGTTAAACTTTCTCATTGTTCACATTTAAATCCTTAACACTTTTAATTAACACAGTGCCATCTTACTCAAAAACATTATGCCTTCCAAACAACCTATATAAGAATTATGTTTCCTCTCACTTCTTCCATTTAATATTTAAAACAATTCCAATGAACACACAATCATTTGTTTCAACTTTGTTCAGTTTCAAAACCATCAACCACTATGCATAAATTACTTCCTCAAATCAAACACAAACACAAGTTATTTTAAAATCGTGCTTGATTCCATTTCTCTAATCAATTTAACAATTAAATTGAAATGAAACCATACTATTATAGAACCCGTGCCCATCTTTGATGGTGCAATCAAATGATGTGATGCACATAATCCATAAACACACATAGTGGACAACCAAGACACAACTACAACACTTTAAATTGCAACAATCACAATCGAGAAATTTAAACACAGAGTAACAACAACCATTATTTCAATTCATAACACGTTTAAGGAAGCATACAACCCAACGCATAACGCAAGGAAGAATACTCCCAATCAAACCATAAAAATGTTGAGTTATCAATCCAACACAAGGAGGTCGTGACTGTATGCCCAATTCCATTTCTCAAATCAACCAATTTAAACCATGCTAAGCTATCGAATCAACTATCACAATAAAATAATAAAAAAATTATACGCCAATTATCATTTCCGATTACAACTGTGTAATCAACCTGATCAATAGAGACGAGTCCATAATCAAACCACTATTGACACTACTCCATAATAGTCAACAATATACTCGACCAAAAATAACTGGTTCATTTATCAAATCGGGATTGAATAATTAAGGGTGAGCTCTGAGTAATCAAGGGTTCACTCGGTGGAACCAACACATGGATATTGGATTCAACCACACCAACAGTAGAGGAGAATCCTTCGAGACAACACGATGGACACACAGGCCACATAACCCATAGCTTGCAAGACATGGTGACAGTTCACACCAGGTAGGAGAAATTATGAACAGAGGAGTTGAGGCTTCTTATTGGCCATTAATAACACTAAGAACATGCAAGGCATAACCCTCGTGGTTTTCCCCAAAACAAAATCGAATAATTTTGATATAAAACATAGAGCCAAGAAATAGAAACCAACCCTAAAGAAAACCTCTTGGCATAATAGCCACCATAACCAACTCTGTAGAGATCAATAACATAAACCGAGCCCATGACCAGGTGGAGAATGATATGCAGTGACCCAAAGGTGTTTCAAAACAAACACAACAACTCCATAACAACAACATGACCGGGTATGGTTACCAAATTCTGAGGAGACATCCAACAAGTTCAGATGGAAAGAAACCCTCTAACAAAAACCCATAAAAATAACAAAGAGACTTCATGGCTTCCACCACACAAAATCATCGATGAAATTGTGACTTCATCCATTCAATCTTCCATTTTCAACGAATAACACATGAACAACCATTCCATAGAAACACCGGAGTTCACAATTTCCAGCCTTAAGAAAAGCACATACCAATACATCACTGAGCCAACATCTCTTTCATAATAGAGCAAGTTCATGGATGGCGAAAAAAAACATACCTGTAACCAAATTTCCTTGAAAATGTGAGCTTGGTCGAGCAATACATTCCTCATCTGAATATCGGAGATTAACCACAACAAAATAAAATGACAATAACCAAGATAGGGTGACAGCTAGTGGGATAGGTATAGAGTGGTGTGTAGTAAATGAATGTCACTTCCATCCTCTACTCATTCAATTACTTAGTACACGCCAGCCAACTATAAATTAATCCATGCATCAAAACCAACGTCCATTACTTGCCAAGTGTGCCACCCTATATCACATTAACCATTGCCAAACATACCATAATGCATATCAAATGTTCCTTCATATAACTCAATACATCGTATAGCCAATACAATGGTTAGTTAGGACTAACATCATTTCTTTAATTTCAAATGCATATAGTGTAGCATAGTATAACATGGTTTAGTTTCTTCTCCTTAGATTTTTCCATAGGTCTCTTTTCTATTGCTCTTATTTCTTGTTTTAACTAACATGTGTCTTGTGAAGGTACATGTGACGATTCATGGCTTAAATAGCAATGCCATAATTGTGAATATAAGCCATTCATACATAGAATTTAGAGCTTAGAGAACCTAAACCCACACATAGCATGTGTTATCCATCTGCCATTATGTCGTAAATAGAACCAATATTTCATCATCAACCATGTAGAGCCCTATAAGTAGTGTCAAACAACAACATAAATATCAAATAAGAACCTCATATGATACTCCAATATACAAGGGGGTCCCACCTACTAGTATTATATATAACATTAGTTTATAATAATAGGCTTTTAGCAATACTTTGCAGAGAAATCCGCGTTGCGATTTTAGTCGTCAACAAACTGATAATGCCACATGGAAATTTGTTTTCAATAGATTTAGAACTCAGGACTCATGGTTTCACAGACCAAGAACATTAGGTCAGGAAGATATAACCAGGAAGATTATGCAATCGGGGTAAGTGAGAGGATTTAATGGAAAAATGACTGGGAATTTAGGAATAACTCATGAAAAATGTTAGGTATGAGGGGGTTTATCCCTGTATGCATAGTCATTCAACCGAGATCTTCTCTTTACTTCAAGGAGAAAAATTATGGACTTTCTCTTTTTAAATTCTCAAATGGATGAAGAAATGGAAAGCAAAAGCGGGAGATGTCCAATTTCTTTATAAGACAACAACGAAAGAAGATAACAAATTCAAGTGTTCTTTCAGGGGGGACATCGTAATAGTTGTGTAAGCTTGATTTTTATTGACTAACAATATCTTGCAGTAGTGTCACTTTGGAAGAACTGATCCAACATCTTATTCTTCACCAAAATCAACTAAAAGATGAACAAGCAATAAAAATCATGATAGAATAGAAATTGCAAAATTTAAAACAACAGAAACAAAATGATAGAAATGTAAAAGCAATAGGAAATTGTTAAAATCAAGAAGTAGAAATCAAACTACTGTAAAGCAGAAAATGAAAAATAGTGAAAAAAAATGAAAGCAGAGCTCGACTACTAATATACAGAAAATTCAAATAGCATTAAAACCTTTCAATTTGGTTCCATGTAATGTTTCAAGTGAGAACCATTAGTGCTATAGGAAAACAATCGCTCCTGTAAATATTTTAGAATATAAGAATTAGTACCCAGTACAAAAGCGATCTTGAAAGGACCCAACCATAAGTTTTGAAATTTTGAATGTCTTCCCCTATCAGCGTTCGATAATCCCACAACAGTACTTTTTCATTTACTTTAAATTTGACAGTCTTGAAACTCTTGTTGAAATACTTCTTAATAGACGGTTGTCTTTATTACACCTCAAAATTACTCACTTTGATAGTGTCGCAAGTGTCGTCATTACAAGTGTTGTAAGTGTCGCATCTTGTCTGCAAGTATTGCATCTTAACTACAAGTGTTGCAAGTGTCACAAATAGTATACTTCCATCTTTCCTATGTCGTGCCTCTAATGACATCATAAAGACACTTAATACACCTCAAAGGTTAGTTTGGAAGATGAAAAGTCTCTTGACAAGGAGTACAAACCTTTTCCCATTGAAAAAACCACTCAAAAAATGAATTTTGGAGAGGAGCGTTCCCCTACCCACTGTTAGGGAGTGCTGGTGCTCCCTGAGCCTCTTTAGGGGAGTGCTTGAGCGCCCTGTGCACCCTTTTGGGTGAGTGCTACCCTTTTTTTGGCAAATTCTGGGTTTGTTGAGGTAAAACAGGGAATAATCCCTCAACTCCTGAAGGTAGTTTGATTCGAATAGATGGTCAAGGAATGATCTTAGGGAATATCCTCAACTAAAGGAGAGGAATCCTCAACTTATCCCAAAGATATCTCAAGTGGTTGGACCTCTCCAAGGTTATATAAGGAGGCCTTCTCATGGTGAAAGGTATATGGAAAAGATTGGAGATGTGAAACTTATGATCTCATGAGTGAGATGTCATCAAAGAAATCAGTGAATATTGATTGAGCAAAGGGGTTGGACAAGGAGAACTGGAAAAGGTTGTTGCACCTTCATTCAAAGGATTATAAGTACTTTTACTTGTTCTCAAATCAATGCTTGGTCTGTTTCTTTCAAACTTATTCTTGTTCCATATAATTTTTTCTGCAGTAGATGGATCTATGATTGAGCTAATCTTAGTAGAGTAGGAAGTCCATTGTATCTTTATTTGTCTTACAGGATCTCTTGAGGAGATCAGGATCAAAGCTTAGCCAGGACTTTGCAAGGACAAATGTCGCGAATAAGGTACATATCTTTCTCCTTATATTTCATTCTTTAGCTTGATAGGATCTAAAAGGAAGTCAATTTCCATGTTAATCACTTTCTGTTTTCACCTTAGAAGTCTAAAGACCAAGAGGGAATCCACTTGTCTGCAAGGGGATTCACCTACAACAAAAATTGGCAACTCCAATGGGGAGGAGCTCTGATTTTTGTTTCCATTCCCAGATCTTGTTTTGGCCCTTTGTCCACTGATTAGATATTCTCCACATTGTCTTTTGATTCTTATATTTGTTTGATTTCCTCATTTTGTCATCAGGATCACCCTGATTGACTGAATTTCCTTCATTTTTTGAGTTTTTGGACCTTTTTCTGAGTTTTTGGAGTAGAGCGTTCCCCCCCTGTTGTTTTCAGAGAACTATCACTCCCCTGTAGCCTTACACAGAGTGCTGGAATTCTCTGGTGCCCCTTACACCAGAGCGCTACCCCATTTTTGTGAGAAATTCTCCATAATTTTCATCTTCTGAAGCTATTTATGGGTTTTGGCATTTGCTCAGGGTCCCATACTCTCAGTCCATCTTGATATTGGCTTTAAAAAACCCTTATTTCTGAGAATTCATCCTCTTTTGTTTGGATTTTGACATCTTCTTTCCTTGCCTTGAAGCCACGCTTTGTCTTTGCTGACCTAGAGTTAACTTGTTGTTTTATTCTCCTTTATCTGACTGAGTGAAAACTTTTGTGAGGAAATCCAAAGGTCTGTGAACTTTTCATTTGATCTTTGAGGTCAAATTTCCATCATTTCTCTTCTGTTTGAGGTTTTTGGTTCTTATTTGCAATTTGGTTATCTTTGTCCTTCTTGTCTATTTCACGACGAGAGTGTATTTTTTGTTTTGTGTGAAGTTTGCTTCTGATTGTTTAATCTTGAAGTCTGATTTCCATTTAGAAGTATTGCATATGATTATCATTCACATATAAGAAAAAGGACATATTTTAGTGATTGGTTTGGATATTAGAAGGCATTTCTAAAAATTTTAGCATTGCATCAGATTTCAGTGAGAAACAAATTGATTGAGGAAATTGCATATTAGTGTTTGATAGTGAAAACAACTTTCTCTCTTTCCCTTAAATAGCCATTCATTGAAAGAAATGATTGCTTATCATTTCTTATGCATGTTTTGGGAACTGAGTCATAATATCATCAGTCTTCACTTTCATACACCTTTGAGTAGACAATAGCCACTAAAATCAATGCTTAACTAAGATTTATCAGACTTTTTACATCTTTGTTAGAAAACCTACATTAGTTTAAGGTGTAGGGATTTGGAATAGGTTGAAAGGATAAATTTCCAAAGCTATCAAAAAAACTTGGCATCTTGCGATAGGGAGAGAAAATCCAATTGTCATATAGGATTTCTGGGATCCCCCTCTCACATAGGGGTTACACATGAGGTCGCATTCGGGTGAGTTATGGAGATTATCCCTCCATGGTTTAATTGTTTGTAGAGGTAGGATCGTATATTGGGGGTCACTTGAGGGTATACCCATGATTATGTGTGGGAGCCTCTCAAGTTGATTTCGGACTTGTTATCCTACCCATACTTTTGGATCGGACTATCGACTGTACCCATCTAGGGGCTGACCACGAATTGGTGACCTTAGTAGCCATAATCTTTAGGGTCTCACACAAGGTGACAGTGAAGGGAAGTCTCACTGTACCTGGAATAGACATTGGTAAAACTCACTTAGGCTCCTTGGAGGGTAAATCTACAATTATAGCGTGGAAGCTTGCACCAATGCGTAAGTTCGTTAAGCAGGCCACCAACGTAACTGATCCACCCACTCTATCCCTGCCCCTTCCTATTTTGATCTCACGACGTTGGATTTCATCACAAACTAGTGGTTTCATTGTGAGAAGGTTTTGTTTGATTGTTTTCTTCTCAGATTCATAGTGTGTGTTGGTTGTGTCACTTAGTGTACCTTAGGTTGAGTCAGTTTTAATGGAATCAAATCCTAAGAGTACCAATGGAGGAACCCCTCCTCCTGGGGAACCTTATACCTTTCCTTCTTTTGGAAACTTTGGTCCTCCATACATTTCCACACTGAGTCTTCTAGGACTCACCATCGGATTACTGGTTTGGTTGTTCCCCACTCCAGTGATCTCGAATCCTCCCAATGTTTCAACTACACCTAATACTTCAGATGTTAGTACACCACCCACACATCAACCTCACGTCGACTTTTCACCTTCTTCACCCATTAATTCTCCTTCCATTTCTCCTTCTTCACCTAGTGAAAGCTCTAAAGCAAGTAGCTAGGTTGATCAGAAGAAGAAGAAATGGAAAGAGAATAAGAAGAAGAGCCCAAAAAGGACCAAGGCCCCAAGAACATCAGATGTTGGATCTAAGAAACCAATTACTATCAATAGTACTGGGAGTGTTGATGAGGTCAACAAGATTAAAATAAAGAATCTGAAACCCAAATTCCCTTGTAGTCTTTGTAAGGGTGACCACTTTATGAGAGATTGCCATGGTATTCCCAAGGTATTAGAAATGTGGTCCTCCACGTCATCGGCCTCTATTGGTTATGCTGATGATACCTCGTCAACTAGTGATTTTAAGGTTGGTAAGAAGAAGACAACTGTCAAATTCCCTTGCATGTTATGCAAAGGTGATCATTATTCTCACCTTTGTCCTCGTATGGATGAGGCTTCTTCTCTTTTGGAAAAAATTCAACTTCCAAAAGGTTATCATAATTTTTCCCCCAACCCATTGTTAGTTGATGGACTGGTCAATCCAGTTCCATCCCCAGTCAGTTCGGTTGATCAAGTGGTCAATCTAGTTTCATCCTTGATTGAACCACAAACCCAAGTAGTTGATCCAGTTCCGTCATCGATCAGCGCTACTCTTCATCAAAAGAGTATAACCCAAGTAGTCAATCCATTTTCATCCTTGGTTGACCCCACTCTCCCATTAGAGAGTGACACCAAAGCGGTCGATTCGTTTCCACCCATCGACCCCGTTCTTCCCTTGGAGAATGAAACCCAAGTGGTCGATCCATTTCTGTCATCGATCGATCCCACTCCTCCTTTGACGAGTGCCAAAGTGGTTGATCCAGTCCCTTCCTCGGTCAGTCCCACCCTTCCTCTGAAGAGTGCCTGCATGGTTGATCCAATACCATCATCAGTCAATCCCACTCTTCCTCTGAAGAGTGCATGTGTGGTTGATTTGATCCCATCATCGGTTGACCCTACTCTCCCTCTAGAGAGTAAACCCGTTACTGCCCACATTTTTCTCATTGATATAGAATCTATCGTGTTGGGGGGAATTCCTCATTCTCCCATGAAACCCCCTCCAAGAAATGAGGCCATCCTTTTTGATTGGGGTGCTCTAATTGGACCTCGTCTTCCCTCTCACATCCCTTTCTAGATTACAGTACAGGTTTGTGGTCGGGACATTCCTCAAACGCTGATAGATGAAGGTGCATCCGTTAGTAT
Source organism: Picea sitchensis (assembly GCA_010110895.2). Taxonomy (NCBI): domain Eukaryota; kingdom Viridiplantae; phylum Streptophyta; class Pinopsida; order Pinales; family Pinaceae; genus Picea; species Picea sitchensis. The sequence goes on from SNQJ01S0069275.1 coordinate 37,358, forward strand.
TTTGTCCTCTGTTGCTTGGCATGCTTTGGGTTGTCCTCATCTTGCATCGGTTACACAAAATATGTTAGCTTTTAACAGAAGAACTAGTCAACCTTTAGGGACCCTTCCTTAGTTTTCGGTAACTTTGGGAGGGAAAAATTTATTGATGTCATGGTAGTCCGAGATCCCTTGGATTTCTCTTTACTCCTTGGGCAGGATTATTTCTATGCCATGAGAGTGATTGTATCCACTCTTTTTCAAGTGATATATTTCCCTCATGACAGAAAAATGGTGACTATTGATCAACTTTCATTCATTGGTCCTGACTGGATTACCTCCCTAAACAGTTCTTACATGCAGACAGTATCGCCCCCACTGCATGTCAATTATGTGGCATTGTCTCCCATGACTTTGAATTCAGACAACTTGGATCCAGTCATTGACATGGTGATCTCTTTAGTAGGGCTATTGGAGCCTAATATCCTTACCCCTATCGCGACCCTCGACATGTATTTCTTCCAGAGTGATTTTCTTCCATCCAGTGAAGATCTCTTGGAAGCCATGATTGAGTTTTGTCCCTTGACATGGTGTTCTTCCAGAGAGTTATTCTCTTGGATGCCATGATAAAGAAGAGTTGATGAGCATAGTTTATTTTCTCTATAGAAAGCTCATTAAAAAATGAAACAGAGGTCACGAGCATAGTTTCTTTTCTCTGTAGCAAGATTGTTAAAAAATGAAACACAGGTCATGAGTATAGTTTTCTCTTCCCTATAGCAAGCTCATTAAAAAATGAAACAACAATCTAGGGATTGAACCCAGAGCCCTGAGCATAGTTCTTTTTCTGTGTCAAGATCGTTAAAAAATGAAATAGTCACCTCTCTTGAACCTTCATTTCATCCTCCCTTGTCATTTTTCTCCATCTAGTAGAGAAATTGGTGAAAACATCAAAGTCGGTGAATGAATTGAAGATTGGAGGGCATGTCTCCAGTCTTTGATGATCATTTTGGAGTTAATCCCCCAAATTTCAAGCTGGGGGCATACCGAGCTTAGTCTTTGTTCTTTCTTGTGCTCGTAAATACATGAGAATGCAACCGGGTAAACTTTTATCTATTTTTCGGACCTGCATGGATAAATGAAAAAGGAACCCTCTGGAGTCATCTTTGAGCTCTTTTCAGAATCTCTAAACATGAAAAGATTTCCAAGTGATCTTGCTTCCTTTCCCACTTGTTAAAAGGTTTGAAAGGGCGTCTTTCAAGTGATAATTTATCTCTTTTTCAGCCTTGTGAGATGAACATTACGAAAAAGGACAACATTGGAGTCATCTTTAAGTTGTTTTCAGACTCTCTAAATATGAAAAACCATCGAGTTTACCTTCTCTGGACTCATTAAACAATCATACATTGAATGGCCCATATGGGACAAAACCCTTACTTCTTCTAGTTCATTAAATAAAGGAAGAGGAACTTACCAAAGGTGAGTTATATCGAGCATGTGTTACCCTCCTCGAGCTCATTAAATTAAAAAGAGGCACTCGTCTATATGGATGGGGGAAAAATTGAAAGAAGCAAGCCAAGCAAGTTTTTCAGAACACTACCAGTCGCTCTTACAGTCTCCCTTGAACACAAGACTTTGTCTTTGCACGCATTTTAATCCGCTGAACCTCTGCACTGAGCCAATCCTATGATTTTCTTTTACTCCTTTGGGTCACCTGACGAAATTCACAGCGTCCACTACATCATCAAGATTTGGTCCATGTCATGTTTCTGTTGTTGTGCCTCAGTGTTCAAGGGCAGTATTGGCCTCGAGAGTCAACCATCACAAATATCTTGTTTCAATACCCGTGTTAGTCTATGTTCATTTAATCCACCAATTACATCTCTGTGTCTATTTCATGTCGTTGATGGGAGATACATCAAGGACCTTCTTCGACGAGTCTATTCTTGTCGACTTCAACAAATTATCCAGAAACTAGAATTAGAAACCAGTTAGTACCCTGGGACCTGCATTCCTCAATGGTAGGCCTCCTTGTGTCTAATAGTGGGTTTACATCATCGACCCCTGATCAGATGATTCCATGAATGTTCGACTTCAACTCATTCATTCTCATTTTTTGGAATGTACTAGAGTACCTTGGGAATCATTGACATCAATGGTGATCTCCCTCACGCTTGTTAACGGTTTACATCATTGATTGGTAATCAAGTGGTTTCTTCCATGTTTGACATAAGGACATCTATTCACATGGTTAGATTCGTACTACATCGGTATTGGTAAGAAGACCCTGGGTCGAGTGTCATCACTCTTACGTATACTTTTCCCAGGTTGCGAAGGAGTTATTTTGAACTATGTCACATATACTGTTACATAGATCCACTTTGTATTGATCGTGGCTATGTCTTGTTGTCTCATAGATCCACTGTGTATTCTTCATGGCTATGATCAGTTCAGGTCATAGGAGTATAGATATAGATTGTATCTTTAGTGGCTATACCATTTTGTCAATATAATTATGGATTTGTAGTGTATTTTATGGTGACCATACCTAAAAGTCTTTATCGCTCAAGCATAAGTATGCTTGCCTTGCATTTGAAACATGTCATTATATTTGTTTGATGGTTGTGTGCATATTTTTTCGGTCTCTCTACGTCCATACCCTTTCTCGAAAAATTCTATAAAGTACTTCAGTCATCATCATCTTCTAACTTGATACTTTGGGGGGCAATCTATTACACCTCAAAATTACTCACTTCAATAGTGTCCCAAGTGTCGTCATTAAAAGTGTTGTAAGTGTCGCATCTTGTCCACAAGTGTGGCATCTTAACTACAAGTGTTGCAAGTTTCAAAAATAGTATACTACCATATTTCCTATGTCATGCCTCTAATGACATAATAAATACGCTTAAGACAACTCAAAGTTTAGTTTGGAAGATGAAAAGTCTCTTGACAGGGAGTACAAGCCTTTTCCCATTGAAAAAACCACTCAAAAAATGAATTTTGGAGAGGAGCGCTCCCCTACCCACTGTCAAGGAGTGTTGGTGCTTCCTGAGCCTCTTTGGGGGAGTGCTTGAGCACCCTGTGCACCCGTTTGAGGGAGCACTACCCTTTTTTTGGCAAATTCTGGGTTTACTGAGGCAAATCAGGGAAGAATCCCTCAACTCCTGAAGGTAGTTGGATTTGAATAGATGGTCAAGGCATGATCTTAGGGAAGATCCTCAACTAAATGAGAGGAATCCTCAACTTATCCCAAAGATCTCTCAAGTGGTTGGACCTCTCCAAGGTTATATAAGGAGGCCTTCTCATGGTGAAAGGTACATGGAAAATATTGGAGATGTGAAACTTATGATCTCATGAGTGAGATGTCATCAAAGAAATCAGTGGAGATTGATTGAGCAAAGGGGTTGGACAAGGAGAACTGGAAGAGGCCAATTCACCTTCATTCAAAGGATTGTAAGTACTTTTACTTGTTCTCATTAAATAATCAATGCTTGGCCTGCTTCTTTCAAACTTGTGCTTGTTCCATATGAGTTTGTCTATAGTAGATGGATCTATGATTGAGATAATCTCAGTAGAGTAGGAAGTCCATTGTATCTTTGTTTGTCTTATAGGATCTCTCAGGGAGCTCAGGATCGAAGCTCATCCAGGACTTTGCAAGGACAAACTTCGCTAATAAGATACATATGTTTCTCCTTCTCTTTCATTCATTAGCTTGATAGGATCTAAAAGGAAGTCAGTGTCCATGTTAAGCACTTTCTGTCTTGGCCTTAGGAGTCTAGAGACCAAGATGGAATCCACTTTTCTGTAGGGGGATTCATCTACAATAGTCTCCTTTTTATATTATCCAAGGCAAACATCCTTTTCTCTTCTAAGGCTAGGAGTGCATTTATCCTTTTTGAAACATCAGAAGAATTTAATTCTTTGATGTATAAAACCAACCTTAAGGAATACAAATCTAGCTCAATAGGTAGGAGGGATTCTTGACCATAAACAAGATGGAAAGGAGTGCAACCAGTGCTTACCTTGGCAATAGTTTGATCTACCCAAAGAGCATAAGTGAGGAGAGTGTGCCATTGATGAGGCTTATCTTCGATGAGCCTTTTAACGATTCTCACCAGATTTTTGTTGGTAGTCTCATCTTGCCCATTTCCTTGGGGATAATAATATGATGAGGTGAAATTTTTAACCCCCAACTTAGCTAAAAATTGGGTCATCTTAGAAGAAATGAAAGCGGGACCATTGTCTATAATAATTTCCAGTGGAAGACCAAATCTGGAAAAGATGTTATTTTCAAGGAAAGAAATTACCTGATTGTCTATTGAATGGTTAAGTCGGACAATTTCAACCCATTTTGTAAAATATTTTATGGCTATCAAAATAAAATCTTGTCCTACTGAAGATGGAGGATTAATCAGACCAATAAAATCCAATCCCCACTTTGAAAAGGGAAAGTCTAGGAGGACAGGATGTAATGGCATGTATGAAAGGCATTCTTTCCCAGCAAACTTTTGGCACTTGTGACAAGATCTCAAAAAAATGTAAGAGTCATGAAATATTGAAGGCCAATAGTATCATTTTCTAATAATCTTGAAAGTAGTGGTTTTAGCAGAAAAATGGCCTCCTACATGAATGACCGAATTTGAAGAACCATGAGTTTCTTGTAACATTCTATGTTCATCCCCATTGTTTACATAGTGAAGAAACACACCATCAACAAATCTTCAAAATAATAAGTCTCCTATAATTACATATCTTGCATATTCAAGACAGAGCCTTCTCCTTTGATGAGTGTCTAAGTGGTTTGTACATCTTTGGTTTTGTAAATAGTATATTAAATTCTTATACCAGGGATGTTCAAACATAGGGAGGATCTGGTTATCAATGTAAAAGAGATCTGAAAGGGAACTATCCTCTTCATCAATTTCTTCACTATTCTTAGCATGTTGAGCTAAGTGAAGGGCTAAGTCATGTCCCTTGATAGTGGTAGAAGTCACGATATTCAAATCATGCTCCTGGATCTTGGCAAGCCAATGTGAAATATTCCCTAAAAGATAAGTCTATGAGAGAAAAAACTTGACAGCAGGTAAAGGGAATTTTACCAACGTATGCTTACCCAAGATGAAGTGGAGAAACTTCTCAATAACTTTAAGAAGAGTGAAAGCATGTTTCTCAATAAACGAATATTTAAATTCATCATCATACAAGATTTGACTCATATAAGCCACTGGTTTTTCATTACCTTGGTCATCATTTTTCATGAGGACAACAAAAAATTCTTCCTCGCTGTCATTAGTATATATCGTGAATTCCTTCTCAAAATCCAGCTTCGCCAAAACTGGTGCAGAACTAATTTCTCTCTTGATTCCTACAAAATAATTTTCGACATCATCTGTCCAAGAAAAAGAATGATCTTGCTTAATCAAATTGTGAATTGGTTTCACCATCACAACAAAATCGGGAACAAACCTATAGATGAATTTAATAACCCCCATAAAAGCTTGGACCTCCTTCTTGGAAGTGGGTGCAGGCAAATTAAGGATGGAAGTAATCCTCTCGGGATCAATGCTTATTCCTGAATCAGAGACAATGTGTCCAAGGAGCTTTCCCTTGGTAATGCCGAAAATGGACTTAGAAGGATTTGGAGAGATGCCAAATTTTCTACATCGCATGAGAAATTTTTTCAGATACCAAAATGATCTGATCGGATTTTAGAGTAAATAGTTAAGTCATCAAGGTAGAGATGAATGATCTTGCCGATCAAATTGTCGAAATCTATTTGAATAGCTCTTTGAAAATTGGCACCTACATTAGATAATACAAAATTCATACATTCATAAGAAAAGGTACCTCAATGAGAAATAAATGTGGTTTTATATTTATCTTCCCTTTTTACCTTGATTTGATTGTAACCGGAAAAACCATCAAGTAAGGACATCATTTGTGACCCTGCAACTTGTTGTAAAATCATTTCCATGTTATTTAGGGGAAAATGATATTTTATACTAGACCGATTTAAGGCACAAAAATTGACGCCTAATCTAATCTGATCAGTTGATTTCCGAATGGGGACCAAATTGGAAACCCATTTAGAATACTTGACCGAAAAGATGATCCGAGCCTTCAAGAGTTTTTCCAACTCCTTTTGAATAGTTTCTTCCAGAGCAGGGTTGATAGGTCTTTGTTTTTTCCTAACTAGTTTTATTCCTTCCTTGATGGGGATAGCATGTTGTATAATACTAGGATCAAAACCATGAAGATCCTCATAATACCAAGCAAAAACATCATAAAATTCACCAAGTATCTTGACAAACTTCATTTTCTCTTCATCGGAACATTGGGCACCTATTTTAACATTCTTTGGAGACTTAGGTGTCCCGATGTTCAAGGAGAGGGTTTCACCCACCTTCCTTTTTGACAAATATTCTTTTTGTTTCTCTTTATTTCCTACATCACTCAATGAAAACAAACTATCTAGAGGAGTCAAGCATTTAGCAATCTTGTTATCTTCTATGGATATAATTTCATTGGGATTAAAATGTTCATTTTGAATGAAATAACAAATGCTCTCATCGTTGGGGAAGACCTGCCAAGATTCTATATTGTCAGGGATATGTGGACGATATAGAGATTGAAAAGTACAATCAGGTCTATGTGGCATAATTTTTCGATTAGGAGAGGCTACAAAAATAGCTAATTGATCAGCCATTGAGTTCAATTCCCTCTTAACATGAGTGATGTTGAAATATAATAGGTTCGAGATAAGTGCCCAAATAGTTTGGGTGTATTGTTTCATCAACTTGTTGCTAGGAGAGTAAATTTTATGTACAAGGTTGACAACAAGATCAAAATATCCAAAAACTAAAAGGTGACCACAACCAAGATTATAGGTTTTTTCAATGCCCAATAATAAATTTTTGAATTTAGTGACATTGTTCATGCAAGAAAACTCCAACCTATAAGAAAAGTTATGGATTTTTCCCACAGGAGAAATCAAGATAATGCCACTTGTGTTACCTTTATTAGAGCATGAACCATCAAAGTGCATGTGCCACATACCATCATCTAAATAAATTTGTTCCAATGGAATGTTATCCTCCTCAACAAAGATGGAATACACTCCTAGGTCCTCTTTGATATAGTTTACATTAGGTTGTGGGACACTCTCTATGTAAGGTGAAATCCTTCCCTCTCTAAGGACTATAATGTTTTTACCATTCCGAGGAACGGATAAATTTGTTCCATCGAGTGAGACGTATCCACCCATTAAAGATTGCCAATATCTTCCCAAGATGATTGAGTAATTTCTTACTGGCATATCAATTACATGAATACTAAGGGTTGTCCTTATTTCAGGGTGTGTGCATAAAACTAAGGTCACATATTTAATATCACCTATGGTCGTTTGTTATAGACTATTATAGGATAGCATGCTTCTGGAGTTTTCATTTATACAAGACAATCCTAACTCTTCCATAATAATTTTCAACATCACACTTGGGACCGAACCACCATCAATGAGGCAACAATGGGTGATTTTATCCATAATCTTTACAAAATATAAAAAGGGGAGTTTTTTACAGGGTATCTAAAGTTATGTACACCTACTTTATTTATAGATGAATCCTCTTCATTCACCTCTTCAGAGAGGTTGGATATAACAAAATATTTTCCTTCCATGAATTGTTTTAGATGCCTATGTTGTTCAGGGATGACAACCATGTCCAAAAGGGTGGCATCTTCTTTGATGTTTGCCAAATGATTTAGAAATATTGTATTTGGAAGAGGGAAGAGGAGAAGTTGTTCCTTGACTGTTAGTAACCTTAGGAACATGAACAGTAGCAACTGGTGAGGATGAGATCGAGCTAGAAGAGTTGCAGGGAGGATCATATTTCCTTTGGGAGCATAGGATTTATTCCTAGTATTGATGATCATGACATCTTTTGGCTCTGCAAAATCTAGGACAACGATGGTAGTTTCTGGTATTTTACCAAATATATTATCTTTGGAACTCTTCCTTACCTCACATGTGGCTTCCTCGTGGTGTTCCTCGCAAAGTTACACCAACTTCGAGGTAAGATAGCTTTAGGATGAAAATTATTTTCAATTGGATTTATAAAGGGGGGTGCAAAAGAGGATGAAGCTCCAAGGGTTAGAGGGGAGACATTTCCCTTTCTCTCATACGCTATCGTCTGATTACTCATATATTTTACTAGTTGTAAGAGGGTGGACATGTTATTCTATTTAACTAATTCTCCTTGGGGAAGACCTGTTCTTTCGAGTTGTTCTTCATACTCTAAACAAGTATGCAGAGAGGATTTGAGGTTATCAATGGATTTTTCCTCAAGCCTATGATGATAGGGGGAAGGTAATGCATTTTAGTAGTGCATGAAAGAAGCTTGGTTCTGAGGTCGAATGAGTTCAGGGATTTGATTGTATAACTTAGTGAAATGCAAGTTGAAGGACTTGATGGTCTGACCATCCTTATAGGAGATGTTATTGTATTCCCGTAAATGCTCATCTGGGATTTTAGATTGCCCATAGGTGGATCTAAACCAATATACTAACTCCTCCCAACTAGACAAAATCTTAAGAAGAAGGTCAAAGAAATCAACCGTAGCCTTTCCTTCCAAGGAATTGACGAATAATCGCATGCAAGTATCGTTGTCATTTTCTCCTATGTTGTGACAATAATTAGAAAATGCCACCAGGTGTTCATTTTTAGTGATAGTGTTATTTCCTGAAAACCTAGGGATATTCTTTTTGAATTTAGGAAGTGGACGAGTAGCAGGTGCTAGGTTAAGAGGAGAGGACACATGCCACGGTGTGGTTGTGGCATCTTCTTCGAACTGAAAAAGCCCATAATTTTTAATGACTTTGGTGGGATTTGTGGTATATTGGACATGGATATGGTGGCTATATAAGATACCAATCACTGACGAAGATGAATACTGAGAGGAGGAATCACTTCTAGTGCCACCAAAGCCACCACTAGATGCCATCTTGTGGATGATAGGTGAGGGAGAAAAAGACGAACTGGATGAATTAGACAAATTTCTCCTTAGAGAACTTTGTTGGGTTGACAACACAACATTCCTTCTTCCTATTTAAGCAATAGGATTAATTTCAGGTGATAAGCCTCTTCTTCTTCTAAAAACATGAGAGTTTAAGAACATGAAAGTAAGACCAAAACTAAAGGAACAAGAAAGTTACTACTGATTTCTAGGCTGTCTATGTCTAGCTTCCCAACGTTCTTTATAAAATAATGTCTCATTCAATTTCTTCCCATGAATGATTAAGCTCAGCATGAGTATTGGCAGTGTCTAAAATGGTGTTGAACAAATTCAAAGCAATGTTGGTTTTATCTTGAAGACTGGGCTCAATATTGGGCTACCTTGCAACATGCACAATCATTAAGAAATAAAACAGTCAAGGAATAAATATAAAAAAATAGATGTATTGATGCTAATCAAGCATAAAATTAACCAAAGAGATATTGAAGATCTCCTCAGTATGGTCACCAAATAAATGTTGAGGAAAAGATATGAAATTATCTTACTCAAACATTTTCAGATCCTTCTTGGCTAAATCAAGATAGATGGGAATATAACCCTATGTTTATAGCCATCAAAATGATATCCTAACTCACACGTATTATTTACAAGTGCTTAGGCTATTTTTATAATTAAAATCTTGTTGAAAAAATTATTATTTATGTAATTTTCTGAATATATTAGATGCTGAAATAAAGATAGAGACAGAAGTAAAGACACCAAGTCAATAATCCAAATAGATGAGACATAAAACAATCCTTTATTTCATTCCAATTCATCAAAGAATCGTTCTTTTTACAAAATTTCCTGAGGAAGTTTTCAACCAAAGTCAAACTTAGACGTCCCCAATGAAACATACAAAAGGACTTCTAACAGAAAATTAAAAACTAAACTTAAAAAGATGGATCGTCTTGCCACATATTGCTACCCACTCGACTCTACACAATAGCCTTTGTCAACCATGAAAACTAATTCACAAATAGACAAGTCTACACAGACTATCAAAGATAGATCAACACCTCTGAAAAACAAGTGTCTAAATGATGTAATTCAACTCTGAATCTTGTTGTCTACAATAGGACCCTACTATCGTAAAAAATAATTAGGCTTCTAATGAATTAAGGAATGAATGAAAACTAAATTATCTCAACAAAACCTCAAGAGAAAACCTTTGTATGTTTCTCCTTCTATTATGTTTTTGTTCTTCCCTTTCTTTTCGCCTTTAAGAAGATTAGAATTGGTTGAAGTAGTTGAACTACTTCATTAGTTAAGTTAACTAAAACTCAACCAACATTTTAGTTAGGGGGAAAAGTAATAAATCATAATAAGGGTTTTTAAATAAATAATAACTAGTAGGTGGGACCCCTTGTGACTCCCTTTAGCTTTTAACAATCATAACACAACTAATTAATTAAACAAAACATCCCTCCTTGTGACTCCCATCATCACATTCATATTTGACNTTTCTTTAAATGTTATGTTAATGTAGAATTATTATCCAATAATGAGAAGTAAGAAATAAACAGTCACATACATACACAGTACACTAGTGTTTTATGTGGAAACCCAAATCAGGAGAAAACCATGGAATTATTTTTCTTATATGTCTTGAAGAATTACATTCATTGGAAGCACCAAGTTCCTTTTTTTTTCAGCTAGAACTGGAAGGATGCTCCAACCCCTTAGTTTCTCAGGCTACAACCCGAGGGAAAATCCAACTCCCCAATTCTATGGCTACAACCAGAAGGAGGCTACAACCCCCTATGTTCTCCGGCTACAACTGGAAGGTGGCTACAACCACCTGTCCTTGCCTCGTCCAACCGCCCTGAAGTAGAAGTAGAATGATGGAACCCCTGCCAACCTGTCATTGTGATATATACTATTGTAGAACTATATCAACATGTACCACTTCCCTGTATCCAATCTGTACAACTTCCCTGTAATCAAACCATACGTGAACTAAACATGTATCTACAAAAATACAATGGATATGAGACCTATAGTGTTGCAACCTGCATATGTACGTGCCCTATATGTTATGTATTCTACGTATGTATGCACCCTAAATGTTATGCAACTTGTGTATCCCTTTCATAACTAGGGTTTCCTTTCACTTGAAAACTTCTAACCCTATGTAACTTATTTCACATAGATCTGTAACCTATCACTGTATCTAGACTGTAACTGAACCCTGTGCATGCATCCTCATATATAACCTTTACACAAGGCAAGTATGTCTTTCTCTAGTCATGTGCCATATAGGTATGTGTAATCATGAACACGTATAGTATCCCTCACAAGATCTTAGTCATCAACCCCTTTCTCATAATGAGTCTCTCAATACATCAACTACTTCACAAATACAAGCTCTCAACCATGTACCATAAAAAACCTTAGCCATATGCCAAGAAATACAATATGTGCCTCAGAAGAAGTATTAATAATAAATATGCCAACATTGTATTTCTGTAGCTCTGACTTATGCAGAAGATCCCATGTAGCCACTAGTCTCTCTAGGGAGAATCCTCAAATATCCAATGCCATTCTTCATGCACACATCAAAATCCAACTATTCATAGAAATAAGACATATCTTTTGAGCCAATGGATACATATGATATATCTGAGCACTTTAGAGCTTCCTAGGAGCTTGATCTCAGAATATAGAACCTCTGCATCTTCATTTTCTCAAGTTTCCATGACTTTCCCAACATGTACTCACCATGTACACAACCATCCCATGTACGCACACTCCCTATACATAGACAGGAACGTACTATATGCTCCCTATACACAGACAACCCACGTACACCTCATAAAATAGGTTTTTCTATAAATACGAGAATTTCATCGTCAACCCTTCGTGCTACCTCAGACGTTCACCACTTCAAATGTATCCACAAGTATTTACAAGAAGCTTTACATAATAAAATAGATATACAAAATGTACAAGTGTATGTATAATGAGTGAGCTTTTCCTCTTATTTATATCTTCATGTAGCCTTACACTTTCCTTATTTTAGGGATTCTTCATTTGAAATAATTTCTTTTGCAAAGCACTTTGACCCTTGGGGGATTCTATAAGACTTATGAGGGGTTCTCCAACTTTGTATGGTCATAACTCTTTAACCATGAGGATTTATGTGATGTTCCATATACCACCAGAAATGAAATGACAAGAACTATCCATCTAGGATAGTTTCCCTGACAAATTCACTGTCCTTCAACTCATTATTCCATAATTAAGCATGGGTTCTCTTACTCCACAATGCATCTTCCCGTAAGAGCTTTCACCATAAGGGGACCACTTTGGAGTTCATCCATATTTAATTCATATCAACCAAGACAAGACAATAATGAGTCATTTTTACATCAAACAGTCTTGGATCCATTACCCAAACCTCTGTGTTGCAGGTCTTTCTTCAAGGGTTGACATCAATGAAAACCAACCTTAATCAACAATCCCCCCCTTTGGCATTGATGGAAACACTCTGATGTAATACTGAAATCATATCACTCATGCTCCCCCTAGAACCATGCCTCTGGCCTCTACATCTGATAAATCGGATCCTCCTGGAACCATACCTCTATCCTCTGGATATAATAAAACTCTCCCCCTTTGTCATCAATGGAAAAGGTATCTTTCCATTCGGGGTTGCTCCCCCTGACTGAACTGTCCTCTTATGGTGCTTCCTCGTGTAAATATAAGACATATAATATAAGCACTCAAAAAGAATTCAAAAATCATTCATTTTGGAGTAGAAATAACTCCAAGTCTTTGGTGAAGATATTCAAAGGATTCCTGTGGAAGTGGTTTTGTAAAGATGTCTGCCACTTGTTCTTTTGTGCCCACATACTCAACTCTAATTTTCTTTTCCGCAACCTTCTCCCATAGAAATTTATACTTTATTGGAATGTTCTTCATCTTGGAGTGCATCACCGGGTTCTTTGAGATACTGATGGAACTTGTATTATCACAATAGATTGGAATGGGCTCATCATACTCAACCTGTATATCTGTCAGAGTTTGTTTCATCCATAGAACTTGTGTACAACATGATGCTTCTGCAATATACTCTGCCTCGGCTATAGATAAAGATACTGATGATTGTTTCTTGCTTAGCCATGATACTAAACACTCACCTAAGTAGAATGTTGCTCCATTGGTGCTTTGTCGATTATCAATACAACCTACCCAATCTGCATCTGTGCAGGCAATAAGTGATAGATCCTTTTATTTTGGATACCATAATCCAAACTCTTCTGTTCCTTTGAGATATCTGAAAATCATATTCACTTCTAATACATGTGATTCCTTTTATGCTTCTTGAAATCGTTCCACCTGTCCAACTACCTACATTACATATAATCTGGATGTTGTCACGTATAGTAGGTTGCTGATCATTGACATGTATTGCCTCTGATATGTAGACCTCGAATCATCATCTTTTCTCAACTTGCAACTGGTTTGAAATCTTTCATTCCGAACCTCTTTAGCATTTCTCTGATATACTTGGTTTGAGAAATAAAAAATACTTGGTTGCTTTGATGTATCTGAAGTCCCATAAATAAGGATAGTTCTCCAAGTAATGGCATTTCAAATTCATTGTGCATATCTTTTGCAAATTTCTAGCTTAACCTGTCATCATCACTACCAAAAATAATATCATCAACATAAACTTCAATTAATAAAATACTACCTTGACTTACCTTGATGTAGAGGTTGTTGCCTTCAATTCCTTTTCTGAATCATGTATGTTGCAGATACTTATCTAGTCTAGAGTACCATGCTCTAGGAGCCTATTTTAGACCCTACAATGCCTTCTTTAATTTACACACATAATTTGTGTTCTCTGACAATTGAAATCCCTTTGGTTGTTCAATGTAGACTTATTCTTCAAGTTCCCCATTCATAAAAGATCATTTTACATCCATCTAATATACGTTAACATTTTTGGAGCATGCATAATCTAAAAGAAAACATATTGCTTCCATTTTGGCAACTAGGCAAATGTCTCTTCAAAGTCGATTCCTTCAATCTGAGCATATCCTTTACATACCAATATAGATTTGTTCCTTGTAACTTGTCCATCTTCATTCAATTTATTTCTGAAAACCCACTTTGTACCAATCACATTCTTATTCTTTGGTCTTGGAACTAATTCCCAAGTGTCATTTTTCTCTATTTGATCCAATTCTTCATCCATGGCCTTACTCCAAAATTCATCCTTGTTGGCTTCTTCAAAACAGTTTGGTTCAATTGTAGATAAGAGTGCTAGGCGTGTTTGTTCTAGTGAACGGATTTTTCTTCTAGTCTCAACTCCTGCATCGTTGTTCCTAATAATCTGATCTGAAGGATGATTCTTATGTACTCGTTTACTAGGTGTCTTTGGAGATACTTGTTGAACTTGCTCTTCTGCTTCGGTATGATCCTCTTCATCTTCCTCTTCTACTTCTTTTTCATCTTTTTCTTCTTCTTCTAAGGGTTGTTTCATTGATCCATTTTCTTCCTTTGATTCTAGTCTACCTGTTTCATCAATTGTTACATTGATGCTTTCCACAACTTTGTTCAATCTTATATTATAACCCTTGTATTCTTTCCTTGTTCTTGAGTAACCAACAAGTACTCCTTTGTCCACACGAGAGTCAAGCTTTCCCATTTTTCCATCTTCTCTTTTGATATAGCATTTTCTTCCAAAAACTCTGAAGTTCTTCACATTTGTTGGTCTTCCTTTTCATAGCTCGTAATGAGTTTTGGTCGGTGTTGTTTCTAAGAATTACCCTGTTTTGAATGTCAATTGTTGTATGCATTGCCTGTGTCCAAAAAATATCTGTCAACTTTGAATCCATTATCATTGTTCAAGCCATTTCTTGTACTGTCATGTTCTTTCTTTCAACAACTCCATTCTATTGAGGTGTCCTAGCAATGAAGAATTGCCTTTTTATTCCATGATCGTTGCAGTTTTCCATAAATTCCTTTGAGGTGAATTCTCCTTTATTATTTGATCTTAAGCATTTGATTCTTGAATCCATCTCATTTTCAACCATTTCCTTGTAGATATTGAAGTTTTCAAAATCTTCTAACTTGTTCTTGAGAAAACAAACTGCAATCATTCTTGTTTAATCATCAACTAATAACATAAAATATCTCTCACCTTTTAAGCCTTTTGTTGTAGTTGGTCCAACTAGATCAGTATGCATAATTTTTAGTGGTCTTGTTGTTGAATATTCCTTTGATTTGAACTTGGTCTTTGTTTTCTTTGCTTGTTGTCAATGCTTGCATAGAGTGTTGGTTGGTTTCATGATTTGGGGCATTTCGCTAACTGCTTCTCTTTTGCTAATTTTGACAAGGTTATCAAAATGTATGTGACCCATTCTTTTGTGCCATAG
>SNQJ01S0069276.1:0-12512 GCA_010110895.2 Picea sitchensis
ACATTGCACCATCACTAATATGTGATCAACCTCACTGGCTAGCAGCCCCAATGCGTCAGTGAAAATACTAGCCAAAAAATCCAACTAGCACCTCTTGAGCATCACCTTGCCCCACATGTGCATCCACACCTAAGTCATAATCTTAGGAGTATGAAAGGAAAAAGTAGGCCTTGTCTCCGAAAACCTATCAAAAAATAAACAAAACATCTATGAAGAAAAAGGGAAGTTCTCCTACCATGTATCATATCATGACATCTATCTAGAGCTATACAAAATTGCCGCAAAAAAATGGTAGACCATCTAATACATCGTGGGTATATATCTGGTTATTTTTATGGGTATTGCATGTATATGTTGCATGTATACATTTACTGTTATTTCAATGTGAATCCTTGTATTTACATATGTACTTATATGTTTACATTTTATACATAAATGCTTCTGCAAGAGATCTGTCTGTATATAATTTAATTGCATACAGTTCGAAAAATGTATGTGACATAGCTTAGTTAGATGCTGGGTATGTTACAGTATGTTCTGTAGAGAGAACATAAAGAGTTCTTTGGCGTAGAGTGGCCCAACATGGATGGTCGTGGATGTTACATTTTAAATTCACTGTATGCCTCATGCACTCTAGTGCATTTATGTTTTAATTCACTTATTTATTTATCTATTTATGTTGTAGTTGGTTGTCCTTGAACTCCTTCAGATCCTTGCTTCCTTGTGTTCTCCCATTATGCTCATCTACATTATGGTTCCTTGGTGTGAACACTTTCTAGCCAAGTTCCACTTGGCCATTCTACAATCCAACCAATGTGTTATATTTTCAGCAGCCTCTCATAGGCAGGCATGTCCAACTTTACCTTTATGAAACATTCTAGCACCCTGGAATGAAGTAGCTCAAACATTCCATCACTATACTAAAACGTTCTTGAATCAAATCTTATTTCTCCTTAGTTTTTCATTATTTTACTTCATTAAACTTTCCCTATGAAATCATACCTTTCACACTTAATACCATTCCCAATGGAAGTCCATTTTCACTTAATGACACTTTTCAAGTGAGAGGGAATTCCCAATTCTCCGCATTGACATACTTCCTTCCACTGTGAACTCTAATATTAGGGGTGTATCTCTTTCAGACTTTTCCTTTTATTCCCATCCTTGATATATTTAATTTGCTAGCTTCATATCCTATGTGAGAGTTCTTACTTTTGTAGTACCTGCAATTTATTCAAATCTTGTAGTTGTTGATTATAATTTTGTTCTGTTATTCTTGAGTCCTTTGTCCACCTTCATTACCTTCTTTGTAGCTCTTGATTTCCTCATCCAAATCTTGTAAGATCTTTCATGCTTCCATGACCCTAACTTATGATCCTAGATTGGAATTGATTTGATTATACTTCTAATCCCAACAAACCTGCAAGCAATCATCTGGTTAGAATTATACATATTATACAAAATTGTCAATTAAATTATATCAATCTTCATATTATAACAATCCCATGTTATTTTCCTCTAAATCCTATGAATCAAATTTCCAATGACTGTACTCTTTTCCCAATTGGATATCAGAGTTGAAAGTTAGGGATCCCTAAAAAACCACTCTCAACCCCCTTAGTTGATATAGAAAAATTGAAAACTGCAAAGGTGCCTCCATCAAACCAAGTTCCACATGACCACGATTAGAAATAATGGGCTTAATCAACCTTTAGTGCCCTGCTTTGTGTTTTTATACACAACGTGTTGTGTGAACACCAAGTCTAAGGGATAGTTTACTTCCAAGCCCTTTTAAATTAGCATGGAACCGGCACTGGGACCAAGTTCTATGGACTTCAACCTTTGGTTGATTTCCCTCGTCAAATTCTATTTCCCCCCTGATTTACACTTCACTGAAGCCTTTAATAACTCCACTAGAAAAAATGGACGATCAAGATTTAATCTCCCACCGAATTAATGGTCCTGTCCCCATATGGAGGCTTCAACGATATTGATGGTTGCAACTTAATCACACGTTGATATGGACGACTCTCAACCAATTCAGAAATTCGGTGCTCCGAGGCTCTGAGATATTTCCATTCTCGAGTCTTTCATTTCCTTGTGGCAATCCTCTGAAGTACTTACATTTTCTCCCTCTTCTTTATCCAATGGTCGAGAGAGGTCATGAAGGGATCTCAGATCAATGGTATGCATGCCTTCATGACTTCATGCCTCGACAGTTTTCACTAACATAAACTTGGACACCCCCAAAGTCACATACTCTCGGAGAGGACATGACATGCTGACATCACCTAGGGTAATGTGGACCCATGTCACGTGTCAATCAAAAACAAATATATCGAGGTCCAAAAGGTACTAAAATTGGGTGACATGTGTCCCCACATGACAATCATGCCACGTGGCATAAACCACGTCATCAATAAAATCAAGGACTTCGGGACTACAGGATTTGTGAGTCTCCCGAGTCCAACACATGATATCTCTCAGATAGTTGAATGTTGAAATAAATTGAGAGCTCGCAATTCTCCCATAGCCAACGAATGTGATTAACTCCGGGCTTCGGGCTTCAGGGCTTCTGGCTCAAGACGACCCCCATACTCCCAAATTACCAAACTCTGAAGTGGCGAGGTTCCAAAGCTTTGAAAATTCTCTACCCTTCTACCATTGCTAGATCTGATGACCTGCAACACTCTCAAATACCTTGCCTCAATCTAACAGTCAATGAGAATTACAAGACTTCGACGCTCCAGAGCTCTGGATTTTAAAAATTCAACAAGTTTTAAAACTCTTGGAGTGAAAACTCTCGTAGTGAAAACTTCTGAAGTGGTCAATGTCGAGTGACCACAACCAATGGAGGAGACTCCCTCACGCCTCCTATCACATCGAATGGCTGATGGGACCTCACAACTCTAGCCTTCGAAAGTTCATGATTTTTCTACCTTCCAAGATCACCTAAGCAATGAAGTTCTAAAGTCTTCCCTTTCGTGCTTGTCCTTAATCAATGGTTCATGATAAATAATCTAGATCTAATGGTTGGGACTTAACCTTACCCCAACCTCTTGTTTCTCCGTCATCAGAAGACCCTTGTTCACTTGACCTTTAATCCAATGATCCATATCTCTCTTGATCCCATGGTGGTTATCACTCCTGAATTTGAAAGAGATGGTCATGGTCCTTCGATCCCTTACTAAGGATATCAGATGTTCTAGCTTCTGCACGGACTCTGCAATTCCAATCCTTGTGAGCTTCACGAATTCAAGGTCCTAACTTGATCTCAACCACAAGATCTTGTCTAATGGATTAGACCCATTATAGCCAGGTGTTTCAACCTATATCTCTTATACCAATATGTAGCGTACCCAGCCACCCACAGGCCAGGCTACACAACTTAATCTGACTGCAACACACCCAACCACCCACAACCGAGGCACGCTGCAGTCCATGGATTTAATTCACAGTGACTTATCTCAATTCGAATCATTTGTAAGTTAATTAAGAGGAACGAAAACTACATGCATAAGACAAGATCCATGCTACAACATAAAATAAATAAACAACATCCTATGCACAACAAATAACAATCATAAAGACACATTATAAATACATATCTCAAAGATAATTAAATACACAACGGAATAACATTAGACAAAAAACACAGAGAGCACTTATATTTGCAAGTAAACGTTCTCCAAATAGATACATACCAAGGACGTTCCTCCCAACCATAGACACTGCTATTATTTTACTCTCAACAGAAGGTCACCCTCGAGCTAGGCCTATGAATCCACAAGGATGAGTCTTAGGCCAAGTCTAAACACACAACAATTGTCTAACTGGCTCTCAACATTCCCCACCTCACAACAAGTCCAAAACTCCATTTCTCTTTCCCCCTCATCCTGCACAACCCAAATAAATGAACACATTTCTCTACCATGCATTCCCTGAGGTTGTTCCATTTCTATCTAGGGATCCAGTGCTACTAATCAGGAAATATCCCTGCTAGAAACTCCAAGGATTCTCAGTTGTGGACAGTTCTATCCAAACTACCATCAATCTCATAACTAACATGCCTTTCAACACTCAATCTATCACATGCCTTTCAAAACTCATAGAAATCCAAAGTACACCATCTCTCTTCTACCCAGCCTACACAACCCAAGAGAATGGACCCCCTTCTCTACCACAGTCCCTCAGGCTTTCCATCTCCTTCAAGGGATCCACTACTTCTGGTCAAGAATATCTATGCTGAGACTCTCAGGATTCAAAGTTGTGAGAAAAATTAACCAAGAGCCACCCAAATAACCATTTTTATCCATTCTCATACCAAGAGCACACAAATTATCTTGAATGAGTGTGGAAAAAGTAAGAAGTAGAACAAGGAGAAGAAAGAAGAAGAAGACCCAAACAGCCCCCAAGGCATGTTTAAATTATATGAAGACAAGAGCCACATGGCCACCCTCCCAAGAAGCTCATGTAACCCCTTGTATCCATAAAATAAATTATCGGTAAAATAACATAATAATAAAAATACTTATTCCCTCAAGCCCCCTCTCTCGTGGAATCATAGCCCCCTATCTCTTTTGTCCTTTTCTGTCTTACAACCAACGGTTTATTTTATTAATGTATATGAATTATTACATTTCTTAGGCACTCTATCCCCTTTTAAAATTTACTATCTCACCATCCTAAGTCATAATTACATAATACATTCTTAGTTCATAAGGGTTAAAATCGAGATGTTACATATACTGACTAAATATGAATCTGAGAACTAAAGGTTCTCAGATGAATTAAAAATTAAAATTCTAACTAACTAATTCTAAACTAAGATGAAGACTCTATTTAATTATAAGCTAACCTATCATGATCAAGAGCAAACTAGCAAGGATGAATACAATGAAATATTTATATTACTTGAATAGAGGAAATTCATAATACACGTAACATGGAAGTTCAATAGCATGACTAGTTAGAATCAAGTAATTGATTAGTTAACTACCTCATACTCTCGTTATACTCGATTTGAAAATCATGGTAACTGTGAATAATGAAAGCATTAATTCAAAAATAATTTGTAAACCAACATTCACATACTACAATAATAGACGTGCATAAATTGAATAATCAAATTCATACATATCTACACCATAATCTCCAACAAAAAATATCTTCAGGTTCAAATTAACTTGTAGTAAAAATGTTTTCTTGCTACATTCCCAAATCAAATGCCATTTCTAATGGAAACTCCTCCCTTTTATAATGAGGAGTGAATGTTTACATCATTATCTTTACAATCATGAAATCGGGTCAGTTTTACAAAAATAGACTCTTTATATTATGAATATAAAAATAAGATTACAATAACTAAAGAAGGAAAAATCTAGAAGAAATTGTGAAATTTGTAATCATGAGTTGCCATGTTCCTATAGTTGATCCCTATATGATCCAGATGGATGTCGGTGGCCTGCCACCTATTCCAACTGGTTCACTTTGGCAGTTTTTTCCTAGTTTTCGGGTCCCTGATTTGCGAGGCCATTTTGAGGCCCTAAACAAAATTTTTAGGGCTCAAAACAATCGATTATTCCCTTTGAAAGATGGTAGAAAAATATGTATTCCTCAAATTGACCTTTCCAATGGGTTATTGTGCGCCTAAAACAGAGATCATATGCGAAAGTTATGACCCTGGGAAGTTGATGTATTAACTTACCCAAACGGGGCCCACATGACTTTTGGCGCTTCATCTCCTAAGGTTAGGTTTTTGGATGTATAAGGTTTTTGAAATTCCTTTTTACTATAAAAAGGCCTTCAAAGCCTCATTGTAATCATCTTCTTTTGAATGAGCACAACCATCACATATCTTTTCAGAGATAAGCCACCACCATTCCAACAAGCTTGTTTTCTGCTGCATTTCACAGTTTCAACTTATTTCCTTATTGAATAGAAAAATAGTTTTATTTTATCTATGTTATTGTGTGTTAAGCATCTTTTAATAATCTGTATTCATTTCGTTCTTCTCATAAAATCTGGATCCCTATATTCTTTCCAGAGGGAATGAACTCTCGATATGATTTCAAGTTTGCTTGATTGAAATCTTTCCAAGACTAATTCTTTGTTGCAAACTTTGGTGGATACTTCTTGGTATAACTGCTCAGTTTCATTCTTTACAAAGAATTGGATTTTATGGGTGAGTTGGGCAGGTCTCAACAGGTGTTCTTGAATTGATTCTTTCTCAAATTAACATAGATTATGAATGTTCATCTGGCTGGTTTTCTTGTGTTCCTCCACATTATCCATTCTTGTGTTGGAAAATGTTGTTGTGTCGATGGACTGCATTGT
This sequence comes from Picea sitchensis, assembly GCA_010110895.2. Classification (NCBI taxonomy): domain Eukaryota; kingdom Viridiplantae; phylum Streptophyta; class Pinopsida; order Pinales; family Pinaceae; genus Picea; species Picea sitchensis. The sequence goes on from SNQJ01S0069276.1 coordinate 6,337, forward strand.
TTGTTATTTTGCAAGATAATTTGAAATACTCCATAGCTTCATGTAAGTTTCATTTGATTCCTTTTTGGTGATCTATGCACTCTTGAAGAGAGGTTTGCAAGTGTCAAAGAGAATCTGGAATCTAATTTTTCCCCTCTTGCAATATACTTACAGTGTGGTAGGTGGAGATTTGTACATATCCTTCCAACCAAGCATTTCCTCCAAGGATTCACTTGCTTGCTGATGCCTTCCTTTCTTTTCTACCAATGTGATTTGTAGCCTAATTTGTTCCTCTTGCTTGGTCTGTATGTTATTTAGTAGATCAAGGAGTTCATTATTTCCTATTGTGATTTATTCACTCAATACTAATGCATGTGCCTTGACATATTCTACAGTACAGGTTGATTCCCTGATCTCTTCTATGCTTCTCTTGAGTCTCTATTTTTTTTCTTCTAACTCGTTGTTATGGGTGTCTTGTTGGATTTACATCCTTTTATCAAATTCTAAATTCATCTGGTCTCTTTTTTCTTACAAAGATATATTCATCTTTTCTATATTGAGACTATCAATTGCTTTTGCGTCTTTCTGGAAATCTATGGTAAGCTTGTTTTTCACATCTCTCAACTCTATATCTAGTTCAATGAATATAGTTTTGGAAGTGTTTAGGGCATTGGTTACCTCAAGGACAATTGAGGAATTTATCCCTTCAAAAGAGTGGAGTGAAGAGGCTACTTGAACCACGTTTTCTTAAGGATCATGCCATGCCTTTCATTCTACTATCGTCCATGTAGATGATTTTGACCTCACTCGTGTCTTATCCTATTTTCCTCTTATATGATCTCTTCTCGATACTTCTTGTCTTGTTATCAAAATAGTAGTCTCCAATGGCTACTACAAATCCCTCAAAATTTAGGGCTTGGGAGGAGAAGGAGGAATCTCTTGGAACAATACTTACGGGAGTGTATTCTTGAGGGGGTATATTCACAATGCTCAGATGAGGCATTGATGGAGATATATGGATTTGGATTAGATTTTTCAATTGTTTTTTCTTCAAAAAATCGGTTGCACTCTTCTTAACTTCAGCTTTTGTCTCTTCCTCATCAATTGATCTCTTGGCTTCTTTTTCATTAGCCAATATTTTGGCTTATGCTTCATAAACCAATTTCTTGGCTTTGGCTTCTTCATCTTTATTATTTTGGAGCGCATCATGTTTCTCCATGTGATCATGTTGTTTTCTTATGTTTTCCTCCTCATATTACCTTATCTGATAATCCTACTCATCTTGTAGTCGTTTTTGTTCTAAATTTTTCTCCTTCCTGGTTTTCTCTTTCTCTCTAATGATGTCAATGTCCTGCTCTTGTTCAATAAATATATGAAACTGGTTTAGAGTCACCCGCTTGATATCTTCTTATTCATGTTCAAGTTCCCTCTTAACAACATCGTGGGATAAATTATGCAGGATTTCATCATAAGAAAGGATCCCCTTAAACGTTTCCTCTTCAAAATTGACCAAATGGATGCTAGAATGGGTGACACCAATAAAACTGACGTGGTGAATTGTAATCCCATGAGGATCATGGCCTTTGGGTTGTCTTAGGAATAGGATTCACTCTTTTTGGGCCTCCACTTCTTTCCTTGAACTTTGACCATCGGAAATAGTGTAACTTTCGATGTGGATAGGGAAAATTGGACAAAGTTTTGGCTCCTAATTTGTAATAGTTCAGTGACCCCTGACCCCATGGTTTGGTATGCAATCTTCCTAATCAAAAAATGGTCTGGAAAAAAAAGGGTAAAAGGTGTGGGAATCCAATGCTTCCACACACCCTGCTATATGAATAATATTTATAGAGAAACCAATCAGCTACCCCTTTCATCCCAATCCTAGCTTCGAAGGAAATTCTATGTCTTGGGAAACCAAATAGAATAGAGTGCAGAGGGGATAGGAAGAGATTACATATGTCATAAAAGTGTTTTCTATAATTAATGGTGCATAAATCAGAGTAGTGTATATGGATGGGGGGTTGGTTTCGGTCCCAGTTCCACCCCAGGTCAAAAAATTGTACAAAGGAGAAGACGACATCGATCATGTAGGCTAACATATAAAAACATGGCTTCTTCATACCTGGGATATTATTCATGTGTAGACAGATGTTGAAATACATGATGTCTTCACATTTGAATACTTTCCCTATCTTGATGATGGTGTGTGCCAAAGGAAACCGATCGGTTTGAAAATGTGTGCTCTTTTCTTCTCCATATAGTCGGAAAAGCATGGTTGCCATCATTTTGTAGGGCATCTTGATCCTCTGAGTGGGAATTAATTTATGGCCTTGCTTGAGGGTCTCAAATTCATTGACCCACCAATGTTTCATTTTCTTAGCTGGTCTGTTTCTTTATTAGGAAAACCCTTTTAGGAACAGTTCATTGAGAGAACGTGTGGGAGTGGGAAGATGATATCTCGAGCCGATGTCTTCAGGCCTTAGGGAAACTACCCACTTCCCTTGTTTTCTCATGATGGTCATTGTGGTTATATCAATTTTTTTGAGGAACCATTGTGTTGCCTCATTGTATCAGAAAAGCGATGGTTAAGAAGATATTAGATGGATGTTGCTTCTTAGGATATTTTGGTAAACTCCCAAATTATCATCATCCATGGGAAAATATACATAATTGAATATCTTGTATATTTATTCATAACCATGGAATTGGTCTTCACTAGTGTGGTGATTAGTATCAATCACCAACACTTCAATTGGTCGCTTGACGATGATTCAGATCCTAAAGATGACTAGAAGTAAATTGAGCTCTTTGGTATTTTGGGATTCTAGCTTGTCATGATTGATTATTAGTTGGTCCTATATCACCAAGTTGAAATGAGTATCATCCCAATAAACATAACGTGTTAATTGTAACAACAAAAACATTTAAAATACAAAACAAGATACCTATGCTTAAGTGGTGATAGTAACTATGCAGTAACACTTAGTGAAAAATCAAGACATAACAAATGATTCACAAATTTGTGGCATAAGATATATGTCTAAGGAGGGGGGTTTATAGCTCTTAACAAACATTAAAAAATCGTAAATGTGACATAACTCGGGTGTGCACAAGAATCATTTCTAAATATGGCCTTAATATTTGTTATTAATGCTCATTAAGGGTGGCGGTTTCCTGGATTCATGTATCAGAGATGGAAAAAGGTTGAGTTTCAAAAAGACCGTTATCGGAATCATGCATTCGGAGAGGGAAGGATCATATATCAATTCGAGCTATGATTGGATGGGTATCAAATTTTTTTATCTTTTATTTATAAAAGCATGCTGACCTAACAAATATGCAATGTTACAAGGAATGTGGGACCTGTCGGAGTCTTGGCGTCGGAGGTTGTCAGGGTGAGGTTCAAACTAAACCTTGAAGAACATGCATTGCAAGAATATTCCCTTTTCTAAAAAGGTGTTTCAAGTGTACTCTTTGCAATACTTTGGAGAAAATACATCATAGTTCATCCCTCGAAGTTCCACAAATGTTTGGACTCTAACAAAAATGGTATAGAAAGAATATATCTATGTACTTGAAGAATTTTCCAAACGTGCAAGTGGGAGGGCTCAAAAAGGTTATCAGAGTTAGAGTTTCATAGTTTGAGAGGATGAGGGATGAAATGTACTCCGACGAGGATGGGATCGAAGGAATATTCCTTCGATACCTTGGGGTAGTGAAGAGTCCTAAACAAAATAAAAGGTAATTTATTGAAGATTGATAAACAGGGAAGAAAAAGGTCCAATCTTAAGATGCCACTTGGAGAGGTAGTGATAGGACATATCATACTAACTCGGGTTTTTCGAGTACACACTAGGTTTGAATCCATCCATTAATGGGATGCCACATAAGGAGCATAGTTCATTCCTCATAGATTATGGAGTGTGAGGGTCAGAGTTCTAGGTGGTGTGTGGAGTGAAATATTCTGATGAAGATGATTCCAATAGATCCCTTTCCGATGAGAACATCGGAAAGGTTTTTGTCAGAATAAAATATGGTGTGAGGATTTTTCCAAATCAATCATGACTTAGGATAAGAGTAAAAGAGTGAGATGAATCATGCCAACTAAGTAAAACAAAGGTTGGGTCTTTACTATGAGGGAAAAAATGATAAAATTGGGAGGATAGGTTGAAGAGTGTGGTATCAGGGTGATTGTTTATGATTGCATACAAATGGTTGTTATTCACGACGAATGCATAAACTGTATAAGTGATAGAAAAAAAAATGAATCAATCTCATATCTCCTTAGTGAAGAAGGAAAGTATTCCTTTTAGGAAAAATTTAAGAATAGAAAGAGGGTTCCATAAAAAAAAAGGTCGTTGTGGGAGGTGAGCCACAATAGATTGGTCATGTGGGGGCCAATTTGCTAATAAAATAATTGGGTAAAAGGAAATCCATCAAAGGTAATATTTACCCACTATCTTCAGATATTCAAAAGAATATTTGAATATGTGTGACATATGTCAACGCATGGGTAGACCCGTAGACATAGATGAAATTTTTCTACAACCACAGATGGTGTTAGAACATTTTGACAAATGGGCCATTGATTTTGTGGGACCAATAAATACAACTTTCCATCGACACTCCTACATCCTTGTCTATATAGAGTATGTCACAAAATGGACAGAGGAAAAGGCACTTACGACAGAAACATAACAAGCAATAGTGGAGTTTCTTCATGAAGAGATCTTTGTAAGGTTCAAGATATCACGAGATATAGTAACCAATGGAGGAACTCATTTCACATCCTGTCTTGTTAGATATATGATGGAAAACTAAAATATCAAGCATAAAATAACAACACCATATCACCCACAGGAAAATGGACAAGTAGATGGGACTAATAAGATCGTTGAGACCATCATCACCAAAACCGTCAAGTTGCACCTCAAGGATTGGGATGATAGACTCTTGAAGCTTTATGGGCCTACAAAACAACCTGGAGAACCACTATAGGATGCAAACCTTAGGAGTTAGTATATGGGAAAATATTACTACTTCCCATCGAGACAAAAATACAGACACTTAGGACAACAATACAACTTCGGTTGGACCTATCAAAAGCTCAGAAACAAATATTGATTCAAATTAACGAGTTGGGTGAACTATGATAGGATGCCCTACACTGAGCCAAAATGATATGACATCAAAGGTCCAGGTGGAATGATATGTTTATCAAGAAAATTAAGTTCAAAGATGGATATTGGGAATTACTATTTGATTGCAGGGGAAATCTTCACACCAAATGGCTCAATACATATTAGATTGATACAATGTATGACAATGGGGCCATCAAGCTATGTACCATAGATGAAGACAAAATTCCTCTAATGGCTAATGGAAATAGACTTCTCCTATATCATCGACCCATATCAAAGGAATCATTTTTGAGGAACATTGCAAATGGATGGTCTGCCAATGATGAGGAACTCATTCTGAAATAATGAATCCCTGCTAGATAATACATTTTCTTCTCCAAAAAAAATGTGAAAACCAGATAAGATGGTGGATTAAAAGAATATGTGAAAACCAGCCTAGTCGGTGCATAAAAAAATAATAAAAATAAACAATAAGGGCTCTTCATGGTTTCATGATGGTTATGTCAAGATACTTCTCAGCAAAATTTTAATAAAAGCCTTATTTTTTTTCTAATAATTTTTTTTTAGGATATACATGGGAGAACAATGTTTATTCGACAACACTAGTATTCCAATAGAGGACGAACACCTTCAGTAAGAACTCACACAACTAGATAAAATATCAACACACCAATGTTTTGACATGGTAAAACCCCTATGGGGAAACATCCACTGCCCCAGCCAATGTGACCACTTGGAGCAGTTTATTAATGCAAAAGAAAAAGATTACAGAGAGATTTTACAAGAGAGTTTTTCACAATTGATCATCGAAAATGACCCTCCATGCTCTTTAAATAGATATCATGGACCAATATGGTGTTAATGCACAAATCAATGGTCATTAAGATCGAGGAGAATATGAACCGTCAAATCACTCTATGTTAGGAACATATCATGACCGTCGTACTTCCTAACTGCAAATGCATATTAATGCATACTAAAGAAATACACTAAGAAACACGCTTTTACCTAATGACACATTAGACCAAGTAGATATTAACTAACTCCTAAGTTTCT
>SNQJ01S0069276.1:15689-28545 GCA_010110895.2 Picea sitchensis
GGATGGGAAAGGAGTATTTCTATTAATAATTGATCAGCAGAAGTGACAACATTACAGACTTCTGTGTCAGCATGGTTTGAAACCAAGGAACCAAGTTCCTTCCAACTGGGCCTCCACCACTTCAATCCTCCACCAAAGGAAAGCTCATGGAAGAGATTCAATGAAGTTCTCTCAACAATAAGGAAAGATCTCGGGGGATGAAAACTGTGTTCAGACTTGAGGGATAAAGGGATGCAGACTCAATATGAAGTAATTTCTCCAGAGTAACTTTTCTCTCAAAGTTAAATGCTTTCTCCTTCTTTTCCATAGCTTGAAATTGTGATTTTATAGCCTTCAGATTGCAACTAAAGGGTCGATTCGAAACGTTTCCAGTATGTGGAAGGCCAAGGATTAGAGATCTTATGTCGTGAAACGGAAACCTGGCCTCATTTTTTATTTTCTAGTACAAATCTTGATGTACGCGGGCTATAGTGGAGCAACCAGCGTATTCTCATCTTGCATAGTTGATAGGGAGCGTATATGTGGAAAAATGTATACTTTTGGCTCTGGATTCATCAAAAATGGATGACAAGTCTGCATAGGGAAATGGAAAAAGGCCCTTTGTGCAAGATAGAAATGGTGAGGCAAATCTCGCTATAATAGATGCCCCCTAATGTGTGAGGTTAGAGGAGTATTCGGGATGGCCAAAATACATTATAAATAACCTACAATTGGAGTGGTAGAGAACCAGCTGGATGAACTCAATTTCTTTTTACATTATGTACTGACTTTGCATACATGGCTACCAAGAATACAATGCAGATCCATGTGGAAAATATACCAAACAAGTGTTCATGGACATGAAAAGGAAAATACGGATTCGGTTATATGCCAAAAGTTTTTATAGTCATGAACAAGGCCCAGTGAAACCACTCTCAAAATCAATATGAAGATACTTGTATACCATGACGTACAATCTGATCTCCCGTGATCACTAAAGTCGAATAGGTGTTGGTCCAATGATCTAGGGGATCAAATTTTGCTCAAAATTCAAAGTGGTTGGAATCACTTCAAATCAAACAGGTGCATAGGACTCATCGTCACAAACCCAATGCAACTCGTTTGGGTTCAAACGGACGTCAGATGAGTGAGATATCACGTTCTGTTCAAATCATCAAACAGGCAAAAAAAAATGTGTTGATTGTACAGTCCGTATGGATGCTGGCGTGGCAGGGTCGTACGACACATGGCAGGGCCGTATGACATGTGGCAGGTGTTGGTTGGCAGTTGTGTGGACGAATTGGCGTCCGACACATGGCATGTTTGTGGTGAATGGAATGGTGACACGTGGCCCAATCAATGGTCGCCACGTGTCACCTGGACAATGGTCTAAAACTTATGTAGTCGATAGGACTCGACCCCACGACCTCCAGGCAAGGGGAAGAGCTTTGGGAAGGGTCGCCCAACTGGTACGCCCACCTATGGTTCTTAATATACATATGGGATTTAATTTATTTGAATTTCAAATGTTGTGATTTGGGGCGCGGTCCAGGCCGGGGCTAAGCCCCAGCCCCCGATCATATATATACCATGTAACCACCAACACGCACGCGTTTCAACCCCATTACCATATGTTTTAAAACCTTGGCCTCTTTTTTGTATATGCGCGCAATCACATGGTGACCCATATGTCCACGGGTTTTGGCGGTTAGGGGCTAGGCACGCCCTAACTGTCCTACAGTTCACACCGTTTTGTGGTTGCGCCTGGTGCTAGGTTTTAACACAAATATGTGCGTCAGGGCTAGGTTGAGGAGACAAAGGTGCATTTTGGCGATCCAGAGACAACAAGTTTGAAGGGGAACTTCCAGGAAGCTTATCTTCTTCAATTTTTGGCCAAACCAGGTGTCAAAAAAGCCCAGCTAGGGGTTTTTGGACGTTCTGAAACCATTGGAGCCGTCTATTTGGAATTTTGAGCATTTTAAAGAACATATTTTATCACTTTGAACAAATAATACAAAATATCCATTGGAAGCTAGACCAGGAGATGTATCCCAAGAGAGGGGTGAACTCCTTTATCATTTGTTGTGTTATGTGTTTTCTATTCACTGTTATTTGTTGTTGATTATATGCGTCTTGAATGTGTAATTTCTATAAAAGTTGTGTTTGAAAAATTGATCCATTTGCATAAGAACACTTGAATTAAAAACTTGCAAATATTTTCAAGAATACAAGCCTTTATCATTTTCAGATCATCCAATGAAAGAGAAGCAACAACTCAAGAAAGCTACAGCCACATAGTGATGTCTTCAAGTCTTCTACACAATCCGCCAAGGTGCAAGTCTACATCATGTGAAAAAAGGAGTTGAGGTTGAACATGATGAGACATCGTTTGATTATCGGTCATTGAGGTATATCGTTAACAAACGTGAGACATTCTACCAATAATGAAAGTAGATATCAAGGCACCGAGTACATTTCTACAAGTGCGAATAAAGGAGTTGGTGTCGAACCATTGATAAATCCATTGATCAGGAGACATTGATGTATTCCCATCTGTCAATGGTGAGAGATCCTGCCACTAATGACTGCAAGCCTCAAGGCACTCACGAAAATCTAGGTCTCATATCCAGAATAAATGAGTTGAAGTCGATGGAAAGAGACCCATTGAAATGAGAGCATTAAGGCATCTCTCATCAGTCAGCACGAGGAACAAAGCAAGAGCTTCATGATTTGGTGGAGATCGAACGAAGAATATGTTCACGAACCAATGACCCTGTGCATCTTTCGCATGTACCAAGTGCAAGTGGTACATGAAAAAGACCCTCTGAATAGCATCCAATGATGAAAAATGATGACAAAAGTGAGGAAACCACCAATAAGGCTAAAGGAAACCAATACATGACACGAATCCCAAAGTGTGAATATATGTCTTGTCGTTGAACACAAGGGAAACCACCTAGTCAACGACCAATGATGAAGTGTCGATTATTGGGTTCAAGGTGACCTACCAATGATGAAAGTAGGGCTAGGGTGCATAATAAGACCATAGTATCATGTGATTCTGAGAGAAACAAAGGGTATGGATGACATGGAAAGTCAAGATTTTTGAGGAGTGGCTGACACAGGTTGATAGACTTCCTTTGAAGAAGAGTGTGAAACATGGTGGAATCTGGCAGCATGGAATCAATGATGTGATTATTAGATGCAGGAGGCATGAATAATGTTCTTTATAGGGACTGGAAGAGTACCCATTTAGTAGAGAAAACTATGTAACTAGATCAACTTCCTAAGGCCATGATAAACCCAAAATTATGATGATGCAAGAACACGATCACTTTGTGCTCTGTTCAAAGGAGACACAACTGCTACCAATTACAATATAGTACAACATAACAAATGAATGCTATGATACAGAGGAGGGACGAGTGTCACAAGTAAGAAAAACTAGTTCCAGCAGTAGAACATACCTATGCTCAATGCAGGGGAGTGCATGCGAGAGATTGACACTTGGGGTGATGTTCCCTCCAGGGTATAGGGTGTCAAATTGCGAAGGATATAAACAAGGCTTTGTTTGGTTGAGGATGAAAAAACTGCTTAGGCAACGTTTTATAATGCAAAGTGAGAAGCGGATAAAGGCTCAATACTGCAAGCGAGGGCATGAGATGCAATCACAACTTAATGCCAAAAAATGTCCCTTTTTATGTCTTTTAGTCTACTTGGTGTGAAAAGGGGGTAAACTTGTGCCAAATAGATGTCTTTTCAAATCCAATTTACGAGTGTGAAAAAGAAAAGTTCACTCGGTGATGTTTTCTATTTTTTATAATGAGTTGGAAAAGAGCTTAAATAAGACTCGTGACCTTTCAAATCCAATTTTAATGAGTGTGAAAGGGACAAATCACTCGGCAATCTTTTCTATTTTTTAACCGAGTCGGAAAAGAGCATAATTAAGACTCATTTTTGTTTTAATCAACATGTAAAGGGGGAGGCAAAGTCTCTCATCTCGGTCTTCTGTGGAAAGTGAGTATCTCACGGATAGCTGAAAAAAGATTGGGAAAACCTAAGGCTTTCCAAGTCAAGGAGGAGAAGGTGCTAATGGAGGATACAGTCTCCGTGATGGTTCGAATAATGTCTCTTAATGGAAAATACATATGTGGGGGGATGGGATGCCCCATTAGGTCATCCCAATCAAAGGGAACCTCGTCGGGACTTGGAGGGAGAGCATTCAGAGGAAGAATAAATCTCTCTCGTTCAAAAGGGGGAGGATTTGGAATCTTGATGAGATGACTGAAAGGTGCATCATTCTCTTCAGGGAGAGTAGGGTTGACTAGAGATTTCATTGGTGTGGCCACTTCTTCAATTATAGGCTAAAGAGGATGCATAGTAATGAGGGTAAGAGACGCTTCACCCTTGACAAAGGGGGTACAGTCAGGAGAGAATTGCATCAGTGGAACCACTGAGACGATCAAGGGAGAACTGGTGTGAGGAGAAACCACAGATGCCTCAGAATATGAAGGGCTCTTGGGTGAGCCCCACGCTTCTGGTCTCTCGGCAGTAATTGGACACAAATGAGTAAGGTGAGTTCCTTTGCAAGTCCTGTAAAGAAATTTAGGCTTACGTCTGAGGCATCCAGGATTCTCGATTTTACTAGAAGGGGAGAGAGAGTTGTCTCACGTATGATGAATAGAGGTGGGAGATGTGACATGGCTATGATTCGGGGAAAAATGAATGGTTCCCCCAGCATAATTGGTAGAGGTTGGGGGCAAGTTGTTGACATAGTTTGTATAAGAAGTCGACCCATCTCTAACATGACTGGAAAAGGTTGGTGATGGAGCACCAGTATGAATGATAGTGACTGGGATGGTGATATATGGTGGCATTTGATTCCACTATATGGGGAAACATTGATTCTGAAAAATCGCAAGCCAGGTAGGATCTTGGTATACCTCTTGCACAAGCCCAAGAAGGTGTTGGTTCACGCAAAAATAGTCCGAAGAGGTTTGGACGGGCATCGTCATTGAGGTCTGTGAAGATACCAAGGTAGGATCAGAATTATTCGAGCAAGGATATATGTTTCCCCCTTGTGAAGGGGTCCCATAAAGAGTGTAGCCCGAACCGTAAAATTGATTCTCCCCATATGAAAGACCTGGGGGTAATTGAGGACCTGTCATGAAAAAAGTGTTCGAAGGAACTGACATGGTAGACGAAAGATACATGGGTGGGGTGTAATAAGTGGGATAAGCACCCATATGAGTATTGACTCCTGAAAGAGCATAGCTAGTATTGGATCAATAGGGGGGAAGGTTCCACCCTCCCATGGGGACATGACTCATATCAAACGAAGAAGTAAGAATCAGAGCCATGGTGCCCCCAGGTCCAATGCTAGGATTTGTATATGTGGGCTAGGGAGAGGGTTGCAGAGGGAAAGGCATCTCAACAGAAAAATGGCTAGAGACCCAAGGTGCGGACTCAACATTGAAGTTCTACATACCATTGTAAAAAGTGGAAGGGTTCGTCCCCATGAAATTAGTAGGTATCATGGAGTGGGTAGAAGTGAATGAGGGAGCAAAAGAAACTCCACTGTCCACAATGATGAAACCCAAAATAGACTCATAAGGTCGACTAGTAGTCAAAGAGCATACCAAAAAGTCAAATGACCAATATGCATGCAAACGGGCTAAAGTGGTTGAGTGGCCTCCCTCGCTAAAGAAGGTATGTCTCGTCCAAGAGGGACTCGAGACTCCCCGCTAAAGTTTGGAGGTAAGAGAATCAGTTATAGGGGCCCTCGTGGGCTTAAAATCAAGTCGGTCAGATCCCCCCAAAGAGGTAATCCTCCATAAAGGTTGTGTGTTGTCTGACCCTTATCTGACCCAGGGTACAAGCAGAATAAACCTTGCAAGTAACCTATGAGATACCTAAGTCAAGAAACTAATAAACCACTATATAGCCAATGCACAGGAGAGCAATCATAATTTTGGATCACCATATGGACAAGGTAGCAAAGCCCGAACCTTGAAAGCACCGCCTCTCACAAAGGTATGGGTACTAGCAAGATCCCTAAATACAAATAAATCCACAGAAATATCTCTGATGCTAGGTGAGTATCCATGGGTTATCCCTTCAGCTAACTTCATGCGACCTGGTGATTAACTTCGGTGTGAGTGGAGCCTCCTCATATTACCAATTATACAATGGACTTCTTAACTCCCTGTCTCAGACACATATGTTGATTTAATTTCGTTGGAGAATTTTACTCACAAAATCCTATTCCAAGGCACTAAATCCTAGACTAGTTTGTGCACCCTAAAAAATAAAATCGTGACTAATCAATTTTAGTTTAAAGCATAAATTTTATTGGCCGTGATTACTCAAAAAGGTATGGAAGTGAAACTCATGATGTTATGACTGTGCAAGAAAATGGATATGAATATAATGCAAAGTCTATCTTTAACTTTTCAATGAATGATATGCTAATAAAAAAAATGCAATTTAGAAGTACAATGCAATCTTTTGCTAAATGAACTAAGCTAATAATAAAGACTCAAAGGAAAAAATGTTGACCAATGCAAAATGCCTATTTTTTTTGTATTTTCAAGATACTAAAGAGAAAATGCATGGACTGTAAAGCAACTTGATATATAAATTCTACTGTGTATAAATGAAATAACTCAAGCAGAATACCAAGCAACCAAGCAAACAACCCAGGGTTCAAGGACAACAAGGATGAAAAACAAAGAGAAAGACTATGCCCAAAAATTCAATTTCCAACAGGTTTCCTGTCAACCTATAGAAACTCAACAGGCTCTACAGATGCCTAAGAAGGCTCGACAATCCTCAAAACTCACCTAGAAATCACTAAACCAAGAAAAAAATCAAAGGGAAGTGGCATACGTGAGTGTTCAAGAGAACAGGGCATATATACGCATCCTGCAGTAAGACAATAAGTGTGTATACGCGAATTTATGGGAAAACGGAGCATATATGATTTAAAACAAGGCCAGACAAAGGCAAGAAGGCTGAAAACTCAAACCCAGAGTGAATAGAATCTTTCAAGCAGTGATACGACAAGAAACACAAAGGAAAAAGAGCAATGTAAGAACAAAAAGTAATTCAACCCTTAGAAGGAATATCTTTCCCCAGTGGAGTCGCCAGTTCTGTTACGAGGGAAAAACTCTCTATGGACAAGGGTAAACCACAACAGACACGTATGACTGCAGAAATCAAATCAATTCCAACATATACTATATAAACTAATGTGCAAGACAAGAAAGAGTCCTACCTCGATCCAATGTTTGATGATGTTCCACCGTTGAGCACTTCGACCCAAAGCTTTATACCTACAATAACTTCTTAACAAATGAGAAGAGCAAGTATATAGTGATGATATAAAGGGGTTATCACATTAGATAGCATAATCCATTAATAAACATTACAAACACGCCCATGGATAATAATCATGTATTTGCAAGATATCAATAGGATGGGAAAGGAGTATTTCTATTAATAATTGATCGGCATAAATGACAACATTACAAACTTTCATGTTGGCATGGTTTGAAACCAAGGAACCAAGTTCCTTCCAACTGGGCCTCCACCACTTCAATCCTCCACCAAAGGCAAGCTCATAGAAAAGAGTCAATGAGGTTCTCTCAATAATAAGGAAAGAGCTTTGGGGCTAAAAACTGTGTTCAAACTTGAGCAATAAAAGGATGCAGACTCAATATGAATTAATTTCTCTAGAGTAACTTTTCTCTCAAAGTTGAATGCTTTCTCCTTCTTTTCCATAGCTCGAAATTGTGCTTTTATAGCCTTCAAAATGCAACTGAAGGGTCGAGTCGGAATGTTTCTAGTATGTGGAAGGCCAAGGATCAGAGATCTTCTGTCGTGACATAGAAACTCAACCTCATTTTGTATTTTTGGGAACAAATCCTGATGTATGTGGGTTGTAGTGGATCAGCTAGTGTATACGCATCCTGCTTAGCTGATAGGGAGTGTATATGTGGAAAATGTATACTTTTGGCTCTGGATTCATCAAAAAGGGATGACAAGTCTTCATAGGGAAATGGAAAAAGGCCCTTTGTGCAAGATAACAATGGTGAGGCAAATCTCGCTATAACACCGGACATAATGGAATAGTCCTCTCATCCTAGAAATGTACGAAAATGAAAGAAAATGGAGATGAGGCAACTCAGATTCACGATCTTAATATACAATAGGAGAAGGTCTTGCAACAGGCTCTAATACCATTTTTGAAAACACAAGTGTTCCAACAGAGGATGAACACATTCAGTAACCACTCACACAACCAGATCAAATATCAACACACTGATGTTTTGACGTGGTGAAACCCCTATGGGGAAATGTCCATGGCCCCAGCTAACATGACCACTTGGAGCAGTTTATTAATACAAAAGAAAGAGATTATAGACAAAATTTACAAGATATTTTCTCACAATAGATCATCGGAAAAAGACCCTCCATGCACTTTAAATAGAGATCATCAACCAATCAGTTTTTAAGCCACGGATCAATGGTCATTAAGATTGAGGAGAATATGAACTATTGGATCACTCTATGTTGGGAACATAGAGTGATCGTCGGATTTCCTAACTACAAATGCATACTAATGCATACTAAAGAAACACACTTTTACCTAATGACACATTAGAAGAAGTAGATCTTAACTAACTCCTAAGTGTCTAAATATCCTAACAATGTTCTTGCAACTCATGTTGTTGCAACTGCCATTGTTGCAACTCCCTTTTTCGCAACTCCTTTGTTGCAATTCCCATTGCTACAACTCCTTTTTCTACCACCCCTTAAACAAAACTCTTTGCTACAATTCTTGTTTCTGCAACTTTCTTTTTTGAAACTATCATTGTTGCAACTCTCGTTGCTGCAATCCTCATTGCTGCAACTACCATTGCTACAACTTTTGTTGCTGCAAATTTGTTTGTTTCAATCCTCATTGCTGCAACTCCCTTTGTTTCATTTTTTATTGATACAAATCCACTTGCAACTCTCCTTCATTTTGTGACTCTCTCCCCTCTCATTTTTCTTCTTGCAACTCTGCTTGCATCTTTACTTTAAATTTTCAATTAGTTCCCACACCTTTTGTCTACACCACTGATGTTGCAATTCCCATATACACCACAAAGGTTGTAACACCAGTTGTTGAGACTCTAAGTGCTTCAAATCCATCTCCACAACTACCATTGATGCGATTCTTCTTGCAACTTTCACTTTATGCATGTTGTCATTACTACACTTCCAGTGGATAGAACCAACAAGGTCGATGCTAAAATTCCAGCTAAGCCCATTGATGTGAATCTGGTCCAGTCATTGCAAATACACCAACACCATACTCATACAACCACTTGAGGTAAGAAGAGACAGTTACGAGTACCAAAAAGAATGTGTAATGAACAATTGCAATGGCATGTGTTATATTATCATTCCACTATAATCGCCACCTTACACCATCATTTCCACATCTTTTACCTTGCACTCTCATTACCATATACACCATCGTTATTTCCTCAATTCTAAATTCCTTAATCGATAAACAACCATTTCCCATGCAAACACAAGAAATTAGAGTTATCAAAAATAAGGAACCATGGGGGGTTCATTGATAATAGGGAACCTACAAGATCATTTTTACTCGAGGCCTACAACCACATTAGAGAAATTATGCAACATGCCATCTTGATGGAATATGTGCAATACCTACAGGGGTATGACGATGAAGTATCTCTACAATTCACTTTGAATTTAAAATATGAACACTCCATGGTAGCAAGTACTTAGGTAGAATTCATTGAGGAGATAGTGGAGAAATCCATAGGTTTACCACAAATAGGGGAGAGATGGTATACCAAAAGGACCTCCCACCCTAAAATTCTAAGGCAGTTCCTTGATCCTAGAGATGCCTAAGTGAATAAAGGCACAAGATTCAAAAAATAATCCTTACCACACCCATCACAAGATGTGGCTATATTCATGCAACGATACTTCACCTATGAAGTTCATTATGGGTTTGCCTATCTCTAAGTTATCTAACTTTTGGATCATGTCCTACATATCCAACCCATTAATATGCCATAATTCATCTTCAGGACATTGTAGACGATAAAAACACCCATGCAAAGGGAAAATGACCCCAGGGATTTCATCTCACACCATGGCCTTATCAAGATATTGGTGGAGAACTCCCTGCATAGGGAAGGATGCACTTGGAATAGTATTGTTTGGCCACCCATTATACTCTCTAAGGATGAAGTGGTTTCACTTAAGGCATCCCAACAGGCATCCCATCAAGCAATGGTTTCACTTATGGCACCAAAATATTCCATGGCTACAAATCCATAGCCAAGTAACAATGTCACAGATACATCAACCCTAGATGTTGACACTCCTCCACCAACGAAACCCAGAAGGACAACTAAGGTAAGGGGCCATCATGTTGATGTTGGAAGATTGGTTGTTGTCATTGATGTCAACCCTAGTCATGGGTTTTGGACCACAAGATTGATGAAGGTATTTGGACATGAAGGAAAATGCACATGTAGATACAAGACCCATCGATGGATAGTATACATAATTTTGTTTCCGGTGGTATGTGGCACGTCACGTGGATCCTCATGGTTGAGGAGAAATGAATTTTTGAAGATGACAAAGTGAATTGAAGAAGGAAGTACATGTAGGCCCTGAAGAGCCACGAAGATATGAAGGAAACTACAAAAGAAGTAGATCATGAACCCAGGATGGACTACATCACAAATAAGGTCACCTCCCAAAATTATCAAAATTTCTTTCTTGGTCATTGTTATCCTTACAAAAATTTTGGACATAAGGTAATTAATAGCAAAATATATTATATACTTTAAAAAAAAAAAAAAAAATAAAAAAGAAACATGAATGGTGTAAACAAAGATATGGAAATAATGGAGTGTATTTGTCACTTGAAGTTATAATTCATTTTACCCATTCTGGGACAAAAGTGTAATACTACAAATGCAATTATCTTGGTCTACAAAGCCTAAGATTACATATATCTCGAATAGATATGTCTCTATGCAACCATAGTATGGAGAAGGAAAGAGATTCAAACAATGAATATTGTCGAAAAGCATTATTTCTTGAAGAATGAAAGAGAGAGATGAGATGGTACATGGAACGTGGATGTTCTTCACACATGACCAGGGGGATCAAGACAAATTCATCAACTTGAGAGAAAGGGTGCTTGATGTTGCGTTTGGAGATGACTCATCTTCAAAAATACTTGGAGAAGGTGTGAGTAGAGACTTGGAGAAAAATGCAAAAAAGAAAGAATGTCCTATTGGTTGAGACTTGAATCATAAATACCGGTGTTAGTAAAATGTGTGATCAAGGATACCTCTTACATTGACTCAGAAAATGTAAAATTAGAGAAACAACAGAAGATTGGTTTGCAAGCTCAAAAGAAGAAAAAACAATATATACATCCTAGACATGAAGAAGAGATATAAGAAGCCACAAAAGAGTTCAAAGGAAGAAAAAGTCCCAAGACCAAAATAAGGATGAAGTATTATTGGAGTTGCTACGTTTTCGGGAGCAACCCCAAAGAGAGTTACCTTTTGCCATTAAAATCGGGGAGAATCCTACCCTTTTCCATTGATGTCAAAGGGGAGAGAAAATGGGATCATGATGATGGGGGGAGAATGAGTGTTGCCATCAATGACAAAGGGGGTGTTGGAGAAGATTGGTTGTTGTCATTGATGTCAACCCTAGTCATGGGTTTTGGGCTAGATTGTTGGAAGATTGGTTGTTGTCATTGATGTCAACCCTAGTCATGGGTTTTGGACTGCAAGATTGATGAAGGTATTTGGACATGAAGGAAAATGCACATGTAGATACAAGACACATCGATGGATAGTATACATAATTATGTTTCCGGTGGTATGTGGCACGCCACGTGGATCCTCATGGTTGAGGAGAAATGAATTTTTGAAGATGAAAACGTGAATTGAAGAAGGAAGTACATGTAGGCCCTGAAGATAATTAAAGAAAAGAATTATAAAATAAGAAAGTGTCAGGTTGGCCCTAATATCAAAAGGAAGTGACATAAATGGTATAAATAAATATCATTATACATTCATTTTATACAAAATTTGAATTTGAGAGGAAATCAGAAGTAAATAAGGATGGATTTCAAGGGAGGATGAAGTATTTTGGTGATGTGTTCTAAGGTATGTTATTTTTAG
Source organism: Picea sitchensis (assembly GCA_010110895.2). Taxonomy (NCBI): domain Eukaryota; kingdom Viridiplantae; phylum Streptophyta; class Pinopsida; order Pinales; family Pinaceae; genus Picea; species Picea sitchensis. The sequence goes on from SNQJ01S0069276.1 coordinate 27,911, forward strand.
GTCATCTTACCATTTTTGCTATAACTTTTTTTCTAGAACGATTCAGATGGTGAAATTGTTATGGTATTGAAAATACATATCAAGGTACATGTGGTAAAATTTTCAGCTCTTGATTCGTTATAATTATGGAGATACACTCTGTGGAATATAGGGTTTGTGACCAGTCCTGAAGCTAGTCAATAAATAGGTGTTCCGGGTAAAAAAGTCATAACTTATTCATCGAGAATCCAAATGACATGGGAAAAATTTCATTGGAAAGAGTACAAATTTTAGTTTCATTTGTGAGAGTTTCAGAATCTGATGTTAACTATTGAGTGCGGGGAATTCTGTACAAGTTCGGTTTCCTGAATAAACCAGAATTGAACAAGGTCTACCATTCTCTCTATAACTTATTTTTGGGGAGGATTCAAGGAGTGAAAATTGGATGAGTTTCAGAGAATAATTTGAGTAATATTATCTATAGGAACATATTACTCCAATAATTGAAGAATTATAGAAATTGAAGAAGTCTTACGAAGCATTATCAGGTTCTATGTAATGATTGGTTGATGGTGATGATTTAATGTAAAGTTTTATTATCTCTCATATATTCTTGGGTGGAAGGAAGGGGAAAGGATGGAGAGTTCAAATATATC
>SNQJ01S0069276.1:39066-52859 GCA_010110895.2 Picea sitchensis
CTTGATGCAAATAAAACAACAAGTGGGAGAATGTTGGGTATGTGTTATATTCTTTGCATGTGTGTGTGTGTGGGTGCGTCAGATACGACAACTGCATCTGACGATCCCTTCACCTAGGGCTCTGTCGTGTGCACCGGGCGCTTTCCTAGGGGGGTCCCAGGGGGGGGGGGCAGGTATGCCCCCCCCTGGTTACACGTAGCGTTCGGCACCAGGTGGTAGCCCGAGGCCAATGGGGTTCAGGGCAGCGCCCCGAAAAAAAAAAAAAATTGGGCGGTTTTTGCTATTTTTAGCGGATTTTGCTATTTTTAGTTGATTTGTAAATTAATCCCGGATTAAGGGATTAGGGTTTTTGTATCTATGAAATACCTAAAAACATTGTATATATTGTATGACGAATGGTGAAATTCGATATAATGAAAATAAGAAAGGTTTTCCCGGTTGAGGGTTTCCAGTAAAAATCTATGTGTACTATGTGTATGAGCCATTGGTTAATTTATGTATTGCTTAAGAATCTATATGCATTGCTTTACTTCGAAGGTTTAAAACTTATAGAAAGGAGTATTTCTATTAATAATTGATCAGTAGAAGTGACAACATTACATACTTCTGTGTCATCACGGTTCGAAACCAAGGAACCAAGTTCCTTCCAACTGGGCCTCCACCACTTCAATCCTCCACCAAAGGCAAGCTCATAGAAGAGAGTCAATAAGGTTCTCTCAACAATAAGGAAAGAGCTTCAGGGCTGAACATTGTGTTCAAACTTGAGAGATAAAGGGATGCAGACTCAATATGAAGTAATTTCTACAGAGTAACTTTTCTCTCAAAGTTGAATGCTTTCTCCTTCGTTTCCATAGCTCAAAATTGTTCTTTTATAGCCTTCAGAATGAAACTAAAGGGACGAGTCATAACATTTCCAGTATGTAGAAGGCCAAGGATCAGAGATCTTCTGTTGTGACATGGAAACCTGACCTCATTTTGTATTTTCTGGCACAAATCTCGATGTACATGGGTTGTAGTGGAGAAACTAGTGTATACGCATCTTGCATAGCTGATAGGGAGCATATATGTGGAAAAATGTATACTTTTGTCTCTGGACTCATAAAAAAGGGATGACAAGTCTGCATAGGGAAATAGAAAAAGGTCCTCCATGCAAGATAGCAATGGTGAGGCAAATCTTGCTATAACAGATGCCTCCTAATGTGTGAGGTCAGAGGAGTATCTGCGGTGGCCAAAATACACTATAAATAACCCAGGAGTGCAGTGGTAGAGAACCAGCTGGATGAACTCAATTTCTTATTACATTATGTACTGACTTTGCATACATGGCTGCCAAGAATACAATGCAGATCCATGTGGAAAATATACCAAACAAGTGTTCATGGCCATGAATAGGCAAATATGGATGCGGTTATATGCCAAAAGTTGTCACAGTCACGAACAAGGCCCAGTGAAACTAGTCTCAAAATCAATCTGAAGATATATGTATACCATGACGTACAATATGATCTCCCATGATCATTAAAGTCGAACAGGTGTTGGTCCAATAAAAGAGAAACAAAAACTCAGGAAAGTTGTGGCCACATAGTGATGTCTTCAAGTCTTCTACACAATCCGCCAAGATGCAAGTCTACATCATGTGAAAAAAGGAGTTGAGATCGAACATGATGAGACATATTTTGATTACTGGTCATTGAGGTATACCGTTAACAAACACGAGACAACCTACCAATAATGAAAGTAGGTATCAATGCACTGAGTACATTTCTACAAGTGCGAATAAAGGAGTTGGTGTTGAACACTTGAGAAATCCATTGATCAGGAGACATTGATGTATTCTCATCTTTAAATGGTGAGAGATCCTACCACTAATGACTGCAATCCTCAAGGAACTCATGAAACTCTAGGTCTCATATCTAGAATAAATGAGTTGAAGTTGATGGACAGAGACCCACTGAAATGAGAGAATTAAGGCATCTCTCAATAGTCATCACGATGAACAAAGTAGTAGCTTCATGATTTGGTGGAGATCGGACAAAGAACATCTTCACGAACCAATGACCCTGTGCATCTTTCGCGTGTACCAAGTGAAAGAGGTACACGAAAAAGACCCTATGAATAGCAGCCAATGATGAAAACTGCTGAAAAAAGTGAGGAAACCACCAATAAGTCTAATGGCAACCAAGACGCTGCATGAATCCCAAAGTGTGAATAGATGTCTTGTCGTCGAACACAAGGGAAACCACCCAGTCAATGACCAATGATGAAGTGTTAATTCTTGGGTTCAAAGTGACCTACCAATGATGAAAGCAGGGCTAGGGTGCATAATAAGACCATAGTATCATGTGATTCTAAGAGAAAATGAGGGTATGGTCAACATGCAAAGTCAAGATTTCTAAGGAGTGGCTGACACAGGTTGATAGACTTCCTTTGAACAAGATCATGAGACATGGTGGACTCCGGCAGCATGGACTCAATGATGTGACTATTAGGTGCAAGAGGTATCAATAATGTTCTCTATAGGGACTCGAAGAATAACCAATCGGTAGAGAAAACTCTGTAACTAGATCAACATCCTAAGGCCATGCTAAACCCAAAATTATGATGAAGCAAGGACTCAATAACTTTGTGCTCTATTCAAAGGCGACACGACTGCTGCCAATTACAATATAGTACTCCCTTCCCTCTCGTATTTTTTTTGTTTTTTCATAACAAATGAATGCTATGATACAAAGGAGGGAACGAGTGTCGCAAGTAAGAAAAACTAGTTCCAGCAGTGGAACATACCTATGCTCAATGTAGGGGAGTGCATATGGGAGATGGAAACTTGAGGTGATGTTCCCTCCAAGGTATAGGGTGTCAAATTGTGAAGGATATAAATAAGGCTTTGCTTGTTTGAGGATGCAAAAACTGCTTAGGCAACGGTTTATAACGCAAAGCGAGAATCAGCTAAAGACTCAATACTGGAAGTGAGGGCGTGAGATGAAATCACAACGTAACACCAAAAAATGTCATTTTTTTATGTATTTTAGTCTATTTGGTGTGAAAAAGGGGTAAACTTGTGCCAAATAGACGTGTTTTCAAATCCAATTTATGAGTGTGAAAAAGACAAGTTCACTCGGCGATCTTTTCTATTTTTTATAACGAGTCGGAAAAAAACTTAACTAAGACTAATGACCTTTCAAATCAAATTTTAACGAGTGTGAAAGGGACAAATAACTCGGCAATCTTTTCAGTTTTTTAGATGAGTCAGAAAAGAGATTAATTAAGACTCATTTTTTGTTTTAATCAACATGTAAATGGGGAAGCCAAGGCTCCCATCTTAGTCTTCCGCAGAAAGTCAGTATCTCACGGACAACTGACAAAATATTGGGAAAACCCAAGGCTTTCCAAGTCAAGGAGGAGAAGGTGCTAATGGAGGATATAGTCTCTGTGATGGTTCGAGTAATGTCTCTTAATGGAAAATACATAGGTGGGGGGATGGGATGTCCCATCAAGTCATCCTAATCAAAGGGAACCTCGTCATGACTTGGAGGGAGAGCATTCAGGGGAAGAATAAATCTCTCTCATTCAAAAGGGGGAGGATTTGGAATGTTGATGACATGAATAAAAGGTGCATCATTGTCTTCAGGGAGAGTAGGGTTGACCAGATATTGCACTGGTGTGGCCACTTCTTCAATTATAGGCTGAAGAAGATGCATAGTAATGGAGGCAAAAGATGCTTCACCCTTGACAAAGGGAGTGAGGTCAGGAGAGGATTGCATCGATGGAACCACCGAGACAATCAAGGGAGAAGTGGTGTGAGGAGAAACCACGGATGCCTTAGAATATGAAGGGCTCTTGGGTGAGCCCCACACTTCTGGTATATCGACAGTAATCAAACACAGACGAGTAAGGCGAATTCCTTCGCAAGTCTTGCAAAGGAATTTAGGCTTACGTCTAAGGAATCTAGTAGGGGAGAGAGAGTCATATCCTGTATGATGAATAGAGGTGGGAGACATGACATGGATATGATTTTTGGAAAAAATAATGGTGCCCCCAACATAATTGGTAGAGGTTGGGGGAAAGTTGTCGACATAGTTTGTAGAAGAAGTCAACCCATCTCCGACATGACTGGTAGAGGTTGGCGATGGAGCACTAGTATGACTGAGAATGACTGGTCTAGCGATAGATGGTGGCATTTGATTCCATGATCCGGGGAAAGATTGATTCTAAAAAATTGCAAGCTAGGAAGGATCTTGGTATACCTCTTGCCCAAGCCCAGAAAGGTGTTGGTTCATGCCAAAATGGTCCGAAGAGGTTTGGACAGGCATCGTCACTGAGGTCTGTGAAGAGACCGAGGTAGGATAAGGATTATTCGGGTGAGGATATATGTTTCCCCCTTGTGAAGGGATCCCATAAAGAGGGTAGCCTGAACTGTAAAATAGATTCTCCCCATATGAAAGACCTAGGGGTAATTGAGGACCTATCATGGAAAAAGTGTTCGAAGGAACTGACATGGTAGACGAAAGATACATGGGTGGGGTGTAATAAGTGGGATAAGCACCCATATGAGTACTGGCTCCTGAAAGAGCATAGATATTATTGGATCCATAGGGGGTAAGGTTCCACCCTCCCATGGGGACACGACTCATATCAAGTGAATAAGTAGGCATCGGAGCCATGGTGCCCCCAGGTCCAATGCTAGGATTCGTATATGTGGTCCAGGGAGAGGGTTGCACGGGGGAAGGATTATCAACAAAAAAATGGCTAGAGACCCAAGGTGCAGATTGAGCGTTGTAGTTCTACATACCATTGTAAAAATAGGAAGGCTCCATCCCCATGAAATTAGTAGGTATCATGGGGTGGGTAGAAGTGAATGAGGGACAAAAAGAAACCCCACTGTCCATAATGATGAAACCCAAAATAGACTCCTAAGGTCGACTAGTAGTCAAAGCGGATACCAAAAATTCAAACGACCAATATGCATGGAAATGGGCTAAAGTGGCTGAGTGGACTCCCTCACTAAAGAAGGTATGTCTCGTCCAAGAGGGACCTGAGACTCCCCACTAAAGTTTGGAGGTAACATAATTAGTTATAGGGGCCCTCATGGGCTTAACAACCAGTCGATCAGATCCCCCTGGAGAGGTAATCCTCCATAACGGTTGTGTGTTGTCCAACCCCTATATGACCCAAGGTACAAGCAGAATAACCCCTGCAAGTAACCTATGAGATACCTAAGTCAAGAAACTAAAAAACCACTGTATAACTGATGCACAGGCGAGCAGTCATAAGTTTTGATCACCGTATGGGCAGGGTAGCAAAGCCCGATACCTTGAAAGCACTACCTCTCACAGAGGTATGGGTACTAGCAAGATCCTCAAATATGAATAAATCCACATAAATATCTCTCACACTAGGTGATTATCCATGGGTTATCCCTTCAACTAACTTCGCACGACCTCGTGATTAACTCTAGTGTGAGCGGAGCCTCCTGATATTACCAATTATGCAATGGACTTCTCAACTCCCTGTCTCAGACACATATGATGATTTAATTGCCTTGGAAAATTTTACTCACAAAATCCTATTCCAAGGCACTAAATCCTAGACTAGTTTGTGCACCCTAAAAAATAAAATCGTGACTAATCAATTTTAGTTTAAAGCATAAATTTTATTGGTCGTGATTACTCAAAAAGGTATGGAAGTGAAACTCATGATGTTATGACTCTGCAAGAAAATGGATATGAATATAATGCAAAGTCTATCTTTAACTTTTCAATGAATGATATGCTAATAAAAATAGTGCAATTTTCAATTTCAACTCTACAATTGAGAAGTAAAATGCAATCTTTCTCTAAATGAACTAAGCTAATGATAAAGACTCAAAGATAAAAATGTTGACCAATGCAAAACGACTATTTTTTTTGTATTTTCAAGATGTTAAAGAGAAAATGCATGGACTATAAAGCAACCTGATATATAAATTCTACTATGTATAAATGAAATAACTCAAGCAAAATACCAAACAGCCAAGCAAACAAATCAGGGTTCAAGGACAACAAGGATGAAAAAAAAAGAGAAATACTACGCCCAAAAATTCAACTCCCAACAGGTTTCCTGTCAACCTATAGAAACTCAACAGGCACTACAGAGGCCTAAGAAGGATTAGCAATCCTCAAAACTCACCCAAAAATCACTAAACCAAGCAAACAAGCAAAGGGAAGTGGCATACACGATTGTTCAGGAGAACAGGGCATATATATGCATCCTGCCGTAAGACAACAAGCATGTATACGCGACTGTCTGGGAAAAAGGAGTGTATATGATTTAAAACAAGGCCAAGCAAAGGCAAGAAGGCTGAAAACTCAGACCCAAAGTGAACAGAATCTGTCAAGAAGTGATACGACAAGAAACACAAAGGAAAAAGAGAAATGCAGGAAGAAAAAGTACTTCAACCCTTGAAAGGAAGATCTTTCCCCATTGGAATCTCCAGTTCTTTTACGAGGAAAAAACTCTCTATGGACAAGGGTAAACCACAATAGATATGTATGACTGCAGAAATCAACTCAATTCCAACATATACTATATAAACTAATGTGCAAGACAAGAAAGAGGCCTACCTCGATCCAACATTTGATGAAGTTCCACCATTGAACACTTCGACCCAAAGCTTTATACCTACAAGAAGTTCTTAAAAAAAATGATACAGGAATTGGTCTTAACATAGAAAATATAATCAGCATAACCAACCAATTTGCCTATCATATCGCACAAGATATAACCAAATCGAATAGAGATATTGTTTGTATTTCAACAATAGAAAAGATATCAAATAAAAGAATATTCAAATCAAATTGTGATCAATCAAACTAAATCTAATCACCACCAATCCAGAAATCGATAATCAAAACAAATGCATGACAGAGCAAGTCAACAATGTATGCAGAGCTTATGATTACGCCATATAAAAGAGTGAAAGTTATACCATTACAGTTGATGAGGCTATGTCAATTTTGAATTGACAATTGCTGTAGCAGACTCAACGTTTTTGAACAGGATCGAACCCATAGTTCGTTGTTTCTTGTCGTTGGGTTGTTCTCTTGCATTCCGACCAGTGAGCTTTGCCACTTGGTTTTCCAAATCACGAATTTTGGATTGTAATTTTGGGACATCCGAGTACTATCTTTCTAACCACAGCCCACATTGGTCGCAAGGTGGTGCGACAGTCTGAACAGAAGGGGGTTTTGATGATTCCCCGAGGGTTTCGAGGAGTAGTTCAACACCGGGAAAGTCAGGGTTATCCCGCAGACAAGGAGGCAAGTTCTTGACAAAATCATAAGGAGGTTTGTCACAAAATCCCTCTTCGGCGAGAAAACGTTCGATGCTTGAATCAGAGTCCTCGCTGACCACGATAGGCTCTGTTTTGGCAGGAGGTTTAGGTTTATTCCTCGCCATGCGAGAGATCAATCTTGCATTTTTCTTTCTTCTAGTATTAACACCAGTCTTCGCTCTAGTCTTTGTGGTTGTAGGCTTAGCAACTTCAGTCTGTTTAGTCACAGCCATAGGTGAAAACATAGGAGATTCGGGCTTAGGTTTGGGTAACAAAACACTAAAAGGAACAGGGATAGGTTTGCTCTCGGTCACCATGGGCTTATCCACCTGTGGAGGGTTAGACTCTTCAAAGCCATTACGGCTGAGGAACTCATGCCAAGAATCGCGACGTAACCCCAATTCATACACCAAAATCATCTTAATCAACCCCACATGGAAGAGGCTAGTGTCAGCATGGCTGCATTTGTAACGCTTGGCCATCTTAAACAAGCTTCGGTGCAGATAGTGAGGCAAACTTAGTTCGAATCCCATAAAAACCATTAATAAACACAAGTGAAATAGGAAAACAAACCCGTACCTGCCTTCACAAGTAACAAATTGTTTGATAATCATTATGAGATCATACCAGCGGGGTTTTAACATCTTCGCAGGCAAGCCTCTGTCGCATGAGCTGACTGTGCGAGACCGAAATAACAACACCCATGGGACATCATCAACCTTGTAGCTTTTCGACCATTTTTGTCCCTTGACAGGCAGGCTAGTTGCCAGGCTGAGAAACTGTTTACTGATTTCAAGATGGACATCTCCAACTTTGTCTCGACAGCCATCGAATGACAAAGCAAATTGTCGAGCCACAGTGAGGTTATAACCTTCGAATTTCCTTATAAATGGAAGCCAACCAAACTCTTCTAAATCGCTATACGCATCGTCAAAAGTCAACAACGCTTGGCACCCGTTGGGCTCGGCCCTCACAACAGGAGCCATGGATTTTGTACATGGTAGGGTTTGAGCTAAACGAAACAACGCACAGAGTGAAAATGAGAGGGTTCAACAGCTTGAATGCTCGAAGAGACTGGAAATAACTCCATGCGTGCGAAGGTGGTGGGATTACCACTGCCACGCATAGTATTAATTGATGAGTACAGTGTTATAATAATCATAATCACCCAAACCATATGTATCGGCCAGCAAATAGGTGAATCATCACATCAACGTGCCATTCATTCAAACCTGAACCAACACCATAGGTGATAATAAAGCGCCAAGTGTTAAGTTTAATTAGCATGAAATCCAACGACCTGTCGTGTGAATTCAATGTTTCAAACCAATGTTAATTAAAACATATCAATACATAGTTTGAAACTATTGTTCGTCCAATGCAAGATCAACTTTCCAAACAATATACCAAGCATCGATTTAAAATTAAAACCCAAAAGATTTCCTCAACGCGCCCTCAAACCATTGCTATTTGACCTTTTAAACTTGCCAATGTATTCGTTGCATATTCAAATGTTTACATTCCAAAGTTTTTAGAACAATGCAATCAAGAATTTCTCATGTAATGAGCCCATAGCAATAAGAACAAAAACATATAAGACCAAATCCATCATAATCTTTATAAGATCAGAATAAAATCAATAAATCTTCATGCTTACAGGCTTAGCAATCAAACAGATCAAATGCGCAATCAAGGTAAGAACACGAGTTTGAAAAATCTTTTGTAGTCATGCAATAAACCAGTGGTCAAGTGTCTTTTGTTAAAATCAATAAAAGACGACTGCATTCCAAACGATGAGAAAGGTATTTTCACACTTTCAGTTGTGAAAATCGAATCGAAATCAAAATGTAATTGTCGCAAAAATGAAACAAATGTCTAGTAGCACAACGCGACAATGATTTGTCGTAATGAGATAAGGGGTGTAGGCAGCTTTTTTGAGAGCAATCAAAAAAATTGAGTTGGCTGCCAACAATGGCAACACGCTGGGCGAAGCAGTTATCTTTGTGAAAATAAACGAATGCAGATCAGGCCAGCAAAGAAAAATTCGACTTAAAACAACAAACAGAAAAATCGTACTTAACATCATCATCAGCTATCTTTTCCAGCGAAATTTCAAAAGATGCAAACCGATAACAGTCTTGAAGATCAGCAAGTCATGATTTTTATGATGGAATCTTCACTACTGTTGGCATAGCCACTGCTGTCAGCAAGCGTCCATAGCCTCGACAGGGTTGCCATTTAACCCACTCGGACGTCTTTATCCTGTCAAGAAGCTCTAGATTAGAATAAAGGACTTTTTAAAAGAGGTTTCTTATAATTTTACAGATTTTCATTTACCCGACATTGCTTCGCTGCTAGCAGGCCTATTCAGTACCCCGACGAAGTTGTCTTGGCGCCATGCTTGCATTTCCCCGCTGCCAACGGACCTGTTCAGTATCCCGGCGGGTTTACAAACACTTCCCACAGCTCTTGTTGATATTTTATTTTGTTTTTCTTTTATAGATGGCTGAGCGGGGTGACGCTGAAAAATCTTGATATTTTCTCATTATTTTTCAGACCTCATCAGAATTTTTTCATACTGTCCTTTATTCAGCTCCAGAAATGTTTTATTTCTAAAACAACTTACTTTGACAGGGAGACATCCTTTTGAGTCATTCCTTTATGGAAAAGGGACAGCGTAAAAAGATAAAGATAATCATGACGAACTTCACTTAGAGATTGAAATTAGTAAACTTCTTTCAAACAACATTTCCAATATCATTTTCAGAAATATATATCATTGATGTATGTACAATCTTCCAGAAGTTATTTTAGCGAAGAGATTTTTCTATGGTCTATGTCTGAATGGCTCAGTGTACAAGCATGCATATGTTTTGAAAACTCACAAAAACACACCAAACTGATTAATCAAAACAAAACCAAAAAATGAAAACAAAAGCAAAAATAAAAACAAAAGGAAATATTTACATAATATACAAAGGTAAAAATCAGGCAAAGTATCTTTTTAGGGCTTGGCCATTCACCGGGTAGGTGTCAAGCTGCCCTTCAAGACTCTGCAAGTGAAACGAACTAGGACCCAACTTTTCAGAAATCAGAAGTGGCCCAAGCCACAACTTTTGAAATTTAGTGTGTTCACCCTTCCCTTCATGCGATTTGTCCCACTTTAGAACGAGATCGCCTACTTCAAAATTTCTATCGGAAGCAGAACTAGAATCGAACGAGCTTTTAATCAGTTGTTGATGTTGGTTTAGCTTATGCTTGGCTTGAGTTCTTACTTCTTTTAGCTTCATTAGAGCGTTAATACGGCTTTCTAAAGGGGGGCATTCTTCTTCTTGAACTTTTTGTGACAATTGGAGCGAAGGAAGAAGAATGTGAGGTGGCAGAATGGCTTCTCTGCCATAAACAAGGAAAAAGGGAGAGTTACCTATAGCGGCTTTGGGTGTTACCCTATCAGCCCACAAAGAATTAAGTAGTGCGTTGTGCCAGTTCTTGTGGTTTTCAGCCACGGTTCTCTTGATAATCTTGATCAAGTTCTTGTTGGTTGATTATGCTAAGCCATTCCCCTGGGGGTAGTAACTAGCAGAATACTTAAGCTTTATTCCTTTTTCTAAGGCAAACTCACTCATCTCAAGATAAGAAAAGTATGAAGCGTTATCAAAGACTAGACAATCAGGGATGCCGAAACGGGTAATGATATTCGAGTTCAGAAAAGCGATCACCTGACTTGTGTTAACCGCTTTTAGCGCGGCGTCTTCAGACCATCGAGTAAAGTAATCAGTGGTTGTTACGATATACTTGTGTTGCTGTGAGGATGGAGGGTTAATAGGACCAATGATATCAAGGCCCCATTTCTGGAAAGGAGAATCGACTGTGACGGGTTGCAAAGGGAANTATGTGAGTTAAGAAAAGCGATCACTTGACTTGTGTTAACAGTTGCTTGCGCGGCGGCTTCAGACCATCGAGTAAAGTAATCAGTGGCTGTCACAATATACTTGTGTTGCTGTGAGGATGGAGGGTTAATAGGACCAATGATATCAAGGCCCCATTGCTGGAAAGGAGAATCGACAGTGACGGGTTGCAAAGGGAAGGCTGGTTTTTGCAATCGCCCTGATGCTTTTTGACAAATGATACATTTTCGACATAGGGCATGGGCGTCTCTAAAGAGTGTTGGCCAGTAATAACCGGCCCTTAGGACTTTATGCGCAGTGGTATCACCACCGAAGTGACCACCAGCTTCTCCTTCATGCAACTCAAGCAAGACTTTCTCTGCTTCGTCCTTTTCAAGACAATGCATCAGTACGCCATCAGAATTCTGACGAAACAGTATATCGTTAACTAGGTGAAAGGAGGCGGACTTTAGTCTCAAAGCTCTTCTCTTAGCAGGGTTAAGGTGACGGGGTGCTGATCCATGTTGAAGACAGTGTCTAATGTCGTCGTACCAAGGACTTGTGAGGTTTTGTGTACAACAGATCATATTCTGATCGTGTTGTTCTAAGTTTGACGTATCACTATCTTATTTTTGTTCAGTTTCTGAATCAACTACCAATTTACATAACCCTTGGCCTCTCACGATCTGTGCTGGGGTGATATCTAGTTCATACTCCTGCAAGGAGGTGACCCAGTTGGCTCTTTTCTCTCCTAACTCCTTTTGCACTAACAAGTTCCTCGCGGCAGGGTAAGGTACAATGATCTTCGTCCTCAACTTCAAAAGATATGACTGAAAATGCTTAACTTCCTTGAAGACAGCATAAGCTTGCCGATCAACCGCTGGGTAGTTAAGCTCAGCGCCTTTGAAAGCAGAGCTCATAAAGGCGATGGGTACTTCGTTGTTCTTAGAGTTCTTCTGAGTAAGGACTGCGGCATAGGAACGGTCGGCGGTGAAAGTATAAAGTGTAAAGTCTTGAGAGAAATCGGGGCTCATGAGAGACGGAGCGTCGATTATGGCCTTCTTTATATCGTTGAAAGCTTGGTTTTCAGTAGGTCCCCAGTGATAATGGGTGTCCTTCTTAATGAGTTTTTGGAGGGGTTTGACCATTTCGGAGAAACTGGGGACAAATCTCCTCACGAAATTGATCTGAGCTAGGAAGGACTGCATGGATTTCTTAGAGGTTGGTGGGGAAAGTTTAGTAATGACCTGGGTCCTCTCGAGGTCAATAATCATTCCATCACTAGAAACAATAAATCCTAGTAGTTTACCCTGTTCTACTGCGAAAATGGACTTTTTAGGGTTCAAGGAGATGTTGTATTTACGGCATCGTAGCAGAACAGCTCGGAGGTGAGCTAGATGATCATTCTTGTTTTTGGAGTAAACAGTCACATCATCTAGGTAGACTACTACGGAGTGATTGATCAAGCCTCTAAAAGCAATATCCATTTCTCTCTGAAAGGTAGCACCGGCGTTAATCAATCCAAAGGGCATTTTGCGATAAGCATAAGTGCCCCACGGGGTATGGAAGGTAGTTTTCAACTGGTCTGGCAGAGACATTAAAACTTGGTTGTATCCAGAGAAACCATCCAGTAAGGATAGCCTCTCGGAACCAGACACTTGTTGAAGTATCTGTTCCATAGGAGGGACCGAATAGTTATCCTTATCAGACGCTTTGCTGAGGTTCCAGAAATCGACACAAAGTCGAATTTCCCCATTTTTCTTCCGCGTTGGGACGAGGTTAGATACCCATTGAGTATGTCTAACAGGAAAAATTATTTTAGCACTAAGGAGTTTATTCAGTTCTTTTTGTACGGTCGGTTCTAACTTAGGATGCATTTTCCTCAATTTCTGTTGGAAGGGCAAGGTTTGGGGCTTCATCGGGATGACATGCTGAATAATATTAGGATCGAACATTTTAAGATCGTCATAAGTCCAAGCAAAGACATCCTTGAATTCTTTAAATAATTTGACAAAAGCAGCTTTTTCTTGTTTACTACATCCCAAGCCTAGATTGATACATTGAGGATTTTCATCAGTTCCTAGATTAACTTTTTCATAGGACAAAGAGGAACTATTTGTTTTGCAATTGACCGTTTTTTTGAATTTATCTTCAAAATCGTAAAACTTTTCTAATCTAACAACAGATCTGGGTATGAAATTTACCATGTCCGAAAGAGCTTCAGGAGATTTCGGATTAGGTATTACCGTAAAGTCATGTAAATTGTCATCATGTGTTTGTTCATCTATCACGGCGCCTTGAAAGGTTTCTTCCATATGCAGAAAATTGATGATATGCTGATCATCATCAAATATCCTCCAGTTTGTGATATTGTCAGGAATAGATGGTCGAAACAATAGCTCCACGGAGAATGTGCTTGGGGAAAAACCATCTGCAGGAAGAAGTTTAGAGGCAACATTAGCAAGTAGATCTGCTTCAGCATTACTTGATCTAGGAATGGAATTTATATTAAAAGCATAATTTTTTTTTATTAAACTCCATACCTCAGATTGATAACATTTGAGATGCGGGGTAAGACAATGTATAGAATTTCTCAC
>SNQJ01S0069277.1:14331-31285 GCA_010110895.2 Picea sitchensis
AGTTAAAACCTGCTAAAAATAGTAAATTGCCAAAATGGCCAGAAAACTGTTTTGAGCCATTTGGAAAAGGTGGGTGGCCACCAATATCCACCTGGATCAGTACTAGGAGACACGATTAAAGAACATACCTTATGATCACTTCCTTTGGTCTTTGTTTCTCCTGCTTCGCTCTAGTGCTCTCGTACAGTCAAGATCAAAACAATACAAACCAACTGAAGTGAAGAAAGCACAATCTATTCAACAATCAATCTATGTATATGATCAAGGAGTTATACAATAAAGTAGAACTAACTTTATGGGAAAGGGACATATTACTGTATCATATTGATAGAAAGTAAATATTACAACCTGAGCCTTGATGTTGCAAACTTCCTTTCGATGGCCCTTAGCTCTGACACACACACACTTTCTCACTTGCATGAAGAAGATCAACCACTTTTGATAAACTTGCTGGAGTTCCCTAGCTACTGTAGCTTCAGTCCTTCATACAATCTTTCACCAATTCTCCAATGTCTCACTTAACCTTGTTTTCTTCTAACCTTTTCCATGAGAATCCCCTCAATATATAGGAGAGAATGAATTAGTTACTTGGATAAGAATGATCCCAAAATATCAGGAAATCCAGTACTTAGATAACCATTCGAATGCCATCTCATCCTTCTAGAAGATTCCCTTCTAGAAGCTTCGAGAATTCATCTTTTTTCCTTCTTTAGAAAGAGTTCTCACCCTAGTAGTTAAACACAGTGCAAACTTCTCGCACTCTGGCTTAAGGCAGCCTGTGAGAATCATGCATTCTTGCAGGCAAATGTATTGGCAGCCTACGAACCTTCCTCCAAAATGTGATTTTATAAAAGAGATGAAAGTAACTTTTCTTATAAGAAAGTTCTAATGAAGAGCCTGAGTACACCATCATTAATACATCATCATGACGACCAAAATTATGGGTAACATCGACGAAAGCCAAGTTCTGTGTATGACGACTGGCTACGTCTATGAATCCTAGGTAGACCAAAGACTCTGTTGACATGTTCCAACAAAGAGAAAACCTGATAGGCAAGCCAAAGACGTAACGAAAGGGAAAATATATGTATATGCACTAAATTACATTAGTATACAAAGAGTTCCACCCAAGCTTGGGGTTCAAGCATAATATCTTTTCAAATAGAGCCCATTTCTGGGCTCGGCCAACTTATTCCCTTCATAATCTTCTAATTCATAGGCTCCTTTTTCTAGAGAACATTGCACGATATAAGGACCATGCCACATGGGTTTAAACTTACCTACCCCCAATGGTTCTTTAGATTGATCATACAAAAGGACCAAGTCACCATCAGCATACAACTGAGGATAGAAAAACTTATCGTATTGGACCTTGACACATTTCTTATTTACCTCAATAGACGTAAGGGCATCTCGACGCTGCTTTTCAAGACTCTCTAGGTGTATAGGGCATCTCTCTAGATATGAAGTGTCAGGTAGGAGCTCAACTTCCAACTTAAGAGAAGGGATTTCACATTCAATAGGTAAAATCGACTCCACACTGTGTACTAACTAGAAAGGGTAAAATACGGTGGTAGTCTTAACCGAGGTTCGATATGCCCAAAGTGAGGGATATAGCATGATGTGCCAATCAGAATTACTCTGACTGACAATATTTTGAAAAATGGTCTTGAGAGACTTGTTGATGGCCTGTACTTACCCATTTACCTGGGGTTAGTAAGGAGAAGAATGATCATGTCTAAACCCCATATTAGGTGCTAGTTCATCCATCATTTCATTTTGAAAGTGATTGCCATGATCAATGACAATCTCACTCGGGATACCAAACCAGGTGATAATTTGGTTGAATACGAAGAAGGCTGCAGTCTTCCCATCAGAGTTCATGGTAGGCATGGCCTCAGCCCACTTAGTAAAGTAGTCGAAGGCCACGATAATGTGTTGGTGTCCCCCAGCCGAAGTTGGGTTGCAATCGACGAAGTCCACCCCCCACTTGGTGAAGGGATCGACAATAATGAATGGGTGAAGAGGGGATGGATGTGAGCGCATTTTCTGAGTGAACACCTAGCAGGAGTGACACTTCTTAACCACTTCAATACAGTCTTTAAATATAGAAGGCCAAAAATATCTGGCTCGCAATATTTTTTGGGTTGTCACAAGCCCGGATAGGTGACCACCACAAGCCCCTTTGTGGAAATCGTTTAAAACCAATTCAGCCTCTTCATGAGTTAAAAAATGATGTAATATATCTTATATTCCTCGATGATACAAAGTGTCGCCGATGATAGTATACTTCTTTGCTTGGTATCTAATATGTTGTCGATCATCATGCGAGAGATGCTAAGTGAACTTCAAGGTTTGGAGATAGAGAACAATGTCTCCATACCAAGGGTCAGACAACAAGACAAGGAAAATGTGTTCGTCTGCAAACAAATCAAAATGGATAACATCCTCATCTAATCGAGGAAAATCAGATATTAAGTCCACAAAGACTAGTGATTTCTTGGACTTTGCCGAAGCGAAGTTGATATCAAACTCTTGTAAGATGACAATCCATTTATTATATTTCCCCCCTATGATATGCTTGGTAAGGACGTATTGAAATGGATTGACATCGACAACCATGGTAGTCTTGCAAAGTAATATATAGTGACTTGGACATTCGACTATGTGAATGACAGCCAAAGCTAGATTTTCGATGTGAGAGTAATTAATCTTTGGACCGACTAAGTTTCGACTAAGATAGTAGATGACGTGCTCATGGAGCTCATCATCCTCCTGAACTAGAACCATACCAATCGTCTCCTCAGACGTGGTGATATAAAGCAAGTAATATCTACTGTAATTAGGAGACTTCAACAGAGGGGCCAACACCAAGGCTTTCTTCAAAGCATCGAAAGACTCCTGGGCTCACTCATCCCAGATAAAAGGGGTGTCTTTCTTCAAGAGATGCATGAAACCCTTAGTGATATTGGCATAATTCACTATAAATCGACGTAGAAAGTTAGATTTCCCCTGTAAACCCTGAAGTTGTCTAATCGTGCGCGGGGGAGGCAATTGGAGTATTGCCTCAACCTTTAGAGGATCTACCATGATTCTAGTCTTGGAAACTAGAAACCCTAAAAGACGACTAGAATTAATGCAAAAGATGCACTTGTGAGGGTTCAACCAGATTCTATAGTAATGACATATTTCTAAAACAAGCCAAAGGTGGGTAACGTGATCCCCTCTCTTACGAGAGTGAGTAGAAAGATCATCGAGGTAAGATTCGACTATGTGCTTTAAATCATTAAAATAAAAAGTCATGGCACGTTGGAAGGTTGCTCCGACGTTTTTAAGGACGAAAGACATTTTTCGGTACGCAAAAGTACCCCAAGGACAAATAAATGTTGTTTTGTGTTGGTCCTCAGGTTTGATCTGGATTTGGTTATACCCTGAAAATCCATCCATAAAAGAAAATATCTCGCTTCCCAGACATTCATTAAGAATTTGATCGATGAAAGGTGTGGGGAAGTTATCTTTAGGAAAAACCTTATTCAGGTCACGAAATTCCATACATAATCGGATATTTCCTTTCTTTTTATTCACAGGAACAGGGTTGGATACCCATTCAGTCAAGGGAATCGGGTAGATGAAGCCAACGTTAAGTAGCTTCTCTAACTCCACCTTAATAGTAGGGGCCTTCCTAGGATTCACAGCTCTAAGACGTTGTCGAACAAGTTTAGCATCTGGATAAGTTCTAATCTCATGGTCGACAATATGAGGGTCGATCCCTGGCATGTCTTCATATGACCAAGCAAATACATCTCGAAATTCTTTGAAGAGTTCAGTGTAGATAAAAATTTCTCCTAGCGAACAATCCACACCTATATTTATGTTTTCAACCTTGCCAGGGGTATGAGAAATATCGATTGTGACGGTAGGGAAATACTCACCATGTTTACTTCGACATAAATTTCATGTGTATCAATTGGAACCATAGGGTGATCGACTATCTCACTCAAGGTAGACCGAAAGTCATCTTGTTCGATTCTTTCAAGCTCTGGGAGAAAATAAGATCGATGGTACATATCATCCCAAGGTCTATCAAAATCATTCATGGGTTCGAGGATGGCTTCGGCTGAAGGAAAAGTCTCATCTAGGAAATCAAGTGAACCAGACAATGAAGTGGCCCATATAGGCCTAAGAATGGGATCCTCCTCGTCCGTCGTCAAGGTACCAGGGTCGAGATTAGCGAAAGAGTCAAGAATAGCTTGATACGCAATCTCTGCGGCCAATAGTGGCATGGTCATGCCAGCGTGCAACTGAATTTCACCAGACACAGTTGGGAAAGGTAGAGTCCATGGATCACTAAAATAAGAAGCGTGGAAAGGAATGGACCTATTTGTCGAAGCGAGCTTACTAGACATGGCGTAAATGTGGTGAATCGGTGTTGAGAATTCAAAAGTACCCATGAGGTAAGAATACATACCAACATATATATTCTTAGTTGCCGACTGAGAATTTTCGATCACAGGGATCGACGATCCAACAAATGCATTAGGACTAGAGTATGAAAAGGATAACTAATCGATATTCACGATCCTCCCTTGATGAGGAAAACAAAGAACATGGAAGACAGATGATACGACGACGACCATAGCATAGGTCCAATTGTGTCCTAGTAACATGTTATAATCAAGAGGCACATCAAATAACTCTACTTCCATCTCTATCGTTTTCCAACCGAACTGGACTGGAAAGGCAGGGAGAATACCGTGAGGGAAAAAGGAATGATCGTTGAAAGTAGTCAAAATGTTCGATGACTTGGAAAGAGTCAGATAACTGAGAGCTTTCCAACAGACCAGGGACATCACGCAAGTGGAAGAACCTTCATCAAAAACCGTGTTTCTGATGATATACTTGGAATAATCCATGTGGATTTGGAAGGCCACATGGTAAGGTAAGTGAGGCTTCACATCCGTGACATCAAACTTGATAACTTTTGAGCCACTAGGTTCAAGATATCCTAAAGTAGAGAGTAAGGCATTCCTTTGTGAGGGACACATCTGGAGTACCTCCAAAGCTGACATTGCACAAGGGGTTTGGCCCAGATCCTCAACAATAGAGTAGTTCTAGGTGGCTCTAGCATTAGGGTTGTGGGTAGAGCGCTTGAGTAATCCTTTCGGAATATGAGGTGGTGGCTCTAGTTTCTCAATCTGTAAGTTTATCTCCGGATGGGGAGGAGGAGCTTCTAGACCAGAGTTAGCTTGTGAAGAGATATAATCTTGAGAGCGGGTGGCTACATCAATTTTCGCATCGACCATATTGATACAAATACGGTTTCCATCTTGCGACGGTGGGTTTTGACTCCCACCAGCCGCATTTCCAACGTTTGAAGAGCTTGAGGCTAAATGTTGATTATGTGGGAATGGATTTGTCAACATGGCGGGCGATAGATTTAAAAGCCTTGCATCCTCCACAAGCTTGTGGCATAAATGTGTAAGGTGGTCATCATTACAAAATTTACAAGGAAGCTTCACCTTACATTTCTCTTTCTTTCCCTGTTCAGCATTAGACTTCCCATTATTATCACTGTCCTTGGGTTTATTACCATTTTTCCCACCCTTACGATTATTTCGACCTTTCTTCTTATTCCCTCCTCGTTCATGGCTACCATTTGGGTTTTTCGATGATTGTAGGGAATGTACATCCACCGAATGAGTGGGGTTACAGGACATAGACGAAGCTAGCTCTCCAGCAGACTGGCCTAGAGACAAGTTCTTCAAGTGGCTTGTTGTTGAGTCTGTGGATATTACAATGGTGAAAACTAAAATACCATCGGCATGAGTTCCGGGCTTTTTTATAGGGTCATAAGTTTACCACGGTGCGTCTGGAAGAAGATGGAATAACATCCCAAACTGAGCATATATCAAATCTAACTGATGGGCTCTAAAGATAGCTTCTTCCTCAGTGGTAACCCTGGAAGTAGAAATGTCCTTCGAGATAGGAGCATGAAAATACTTAAGAAACCATTCTAAAAGAAAGGTCGGGGGTATAGGAGTATTAATCAACCTCTTCCATCTACGCCACTCCTAGATATGGTCCAAGATATGAGAGGCGGTATCCTAGCGTAAAGTCGACAAGAGTTTGAGGCCAACATCATAGCAAATGGGCAAAT
Source organism: Picea sitchensis (assembly GCA_010110895.2). Classification (NCBI taxonomy): domain Eukaryota; kingdom Viridiplantae; phylum Streptophyta; class Pinopsida; order Pinales; family Pinaceae; genus Picea; species Picea sitchensis. The sequence continues at coordinate 20,489 of SNQJ01S0069277.1, forward strand.
GGAATTGGTTAAGAAAGACCATCACCAACTGATTAAAGGTCCCATATCCGCCCCTAGGTAGCTCAATATAACATTTCACAGTGACTCCAATGAGAGTGCGTTGAAACAATCTTAATCTAATAGAATCGTCATTAAGGGAATTTGATGAGCACCAAAGGTGAAAGGTAGTAACGTGATCACTAGGGTCCTCTCCATTCTTACCTTCAAACTTTGGGATGTCCAAAGGAAGTTTGGTGGGGACAGGGGCCCATGTAGGATCATGATTCACGGGGTTGTTCATTAACTTAGTCAAATCTGGTAGATTAAGTGTGGCCAGAAAAGGAAGGTGGGGTTGCGACATCTGGCCCCAACCTCCCAGGAAATATTGTGTGTTGGGAAATACATCCCATCCAAGATTTTGGTAAGAACACATAGCCCTATCCGGGATTATAAGGCCATCCTCTGGGCTGATTCATAAAAGGTGGGTTGGGCGTCATTCCAGCAAGAATGTTCTATTGAGGAATATAAAAATTTCCCCCGGTCGGATTAGATCCGGGCTGGGGGTTATAAATATTTCCCCCAGTCATATTAGATCCAGGTTGGGGGTTTCCCAAAGTGTAAGACTCACCTCCTTCGGGTGGGAACCCAGAGGATTGAAGTGGATTCGTCATGCCAAAATAATTGGTAGGAATCGACACTAAGGAGGTGGGGGTATAGGGCATAACTTGAGTTGAAGCTTGTCCTCCAGGTTGGTTGTTCCACCCAATAGTTACAGGATTAGACCTGGTTTTAAAAGCAGGAAAACCTCCTAAATTAGGATTCATTTGGGGGATATGAGAACCACCAAACGGAAATGGATTGTAAGGAGGTGTAGTGTCCCCAAGTCCAATGCTAGAATTAGGGCCAGTAGCTGGGATGGTATTCTAAAATTGGGAAGTAAAGTTAGGCATACCATAAGAAAATGGACTAGAATCCATAGGGATGGACTGAGCATTGTAACCCAATGAGTGACCAAAATCCCCAAAAGGGTTCGAGGTAAGAGATTGTGCATTAACTATAGATCATGCCATAGTAATGATAGGTTCCTCCGGTGTTGCAACTGAGGTGGTTGCAGGAGCCGAAGAGGTGCCATTAAATACAGTAGGTATGAGATTCAAAGAGATCCCAGTTCTTTGAAGATTAGGTTCACTAATCATGTTTATAGATTCACAAGTCTGAACGGTGGATCTGTGTGTACCACACCTAGTAACTATACACCTTTTAGAAGGCAAAGACTTGAAATCTGGTGGTAATTGTAACAAGTGACGGGACTGACGGTGAGGTTGGTCCGACTCCAAAATGACTCACGACTCAAGAAATGAAAGTAATATCCTAAGGCCAACTAGTAATCAAAGAGAATACCAAAAATTCAGACGACCAATATGCATGCAAATGGGCTAAAGTGGCTGAGTGGCCTCCCTCCTTAAAGAAGGTATGTCTCATCCAAGAGGGACCTGAGACTCCCCTCTAAAGATTGAAGGTAACAAAATCAGTTATAGGGGTCCTCGTGGGCTTAACAACCAGTTGGTCAGATCCCCCTGGAGAGGTAATCCTCGATAAAGTTTGTGTGTTGTTTGACTCATATCTGACCCAGGGTACTAGCAGAATAACCCTTGCAAGTAACCTATGAGATACCTAAGTCAAGCAACTAATAATCCATTGTATAACTGATGCACAAGAGAGCAGTCATAAGTCTGGATCACCATATGGGCAAGGTAGCAAAGCCCAAAACCTTGAAATCACCGCCTCTCACGGAGGTATGGGCACTACCAAGATCCCCAAATACAAATAAATCCACATAAATATCTCTGACGCTAGGCGAGTATCAGGGGGATATCCCTTCAACCAACTTCGCATGACCTCATGATTAACTCTGGTGTGAGGGGAGCCTCCTAATCTTACCAATTATACAATGGAATTCTCAACTCTCTGTCTGAGACACATATGTTGATTTAATTGCCTTGGAGAAGTTTACTCACAAAATCCTATTCCAAGGGCACTAAATCCTAGGTTAGTTGGCGCACCCTAAAAAATAAAATCGTGACTAATCAATTTTAATTTAAAGCATAAATTTTATTGGTCATGATTACTCAAAAGGGCATGGGAATGAAACTCATGATGTTATGACTCTGCAAGAAAAGTAAATATGAATATAATGCAAAGTCTAACTTTAACTTTTCAATGAATGATATGCTTATAAAAACAATGCAATTTTCAATTTCAACTCTGCAATTCAGAAGTAAAATGCAATATTTCACTAAATGCACTAAGCTAATGATAAAGATTCAAAAGACAAAAAATGCCAAGCAATGCAAAATGCTTATTTTTTTTGTATTTTCAATATACTAAAAAAGAAAATGCATGGACTGATAAGCAACCTGATATTTAAATTCTACCGTGTATAAAAGAAATAACTCAGGTAGAATACCAAGCAACAAAGAACACATCCCAATGGTACAAGGACAAAAAAAAATGAAAAGACGAGAAAGATTTTGCCCAGAAATTCAACTCCAAACAGGTTTCATGTCATCCCAGAGACACCTAACAGGCACTACAGAGACCTAAGAAAGCTCAACAACCATCAGATTCCACCCAACAAGGTGTACGTGTACGTGACTGTTCAAGGAAACAAGGTTTACGTGACTGTTTAGGCAAACAATGCGTATATACGCAGCTTGCAGTGAGACAACACACGTGTGTACGTGACTGTCAAGGCCAAAGGCACGTATATTATTTGAAACAAGGCCAAGAAAGGGAGAAAGGATGAAAACTCATACCCAGAGTGAACAGAATCTGTCAAGTAGTGATACGACAAGAACCAAAAAGGAAAGAGAGAAATGCAAGGACAAAAAGTACTCCAAACCCTTAGAAAGAAAATATCCCCAGTATGGTCGCCAATTCTGTTACAAGAGAAAAACTATCTATGGCTAGGGTAAACCACAACAGACAGGTATGACTATAGAAATCAACTCAATTCCAAAATATGCTATATAACCTATGTGCAAGAAAGATAAGAAAGAGGCCTACCTCGTTCCAACATTTGATGATGTCCACTGTTGAGCAATTCAACCCAAAGCTTTATACCTACAACAAGTTCTCAACAAACAAGCAGAGAAAGCATATAGTGATAATATAAAGGGGTTAGCACATTAGATAGCATAATCCATTAATAAAAATAACAAACATTCCCATGGATAATAATCATATATTTGCATGATATCAATAGGACGGGAAAGGAGTATTTCTATTAAATATGATCAGCAGAAGCGTAAACATTACAGACTTCCGTGTCGGCATGGTTCATAACCAATAAACTAAGTTCCTTCCAATTGGGCCTCCACCACTTCAATCCTCCATCAAAGGAAAGCTCATAGAAGGGAGACAATAAGGTTCTCCAACAATAAGGGAAGAGCTTGGGGGTTGAACACTATGTTCAGACTTGAGGGACAAAGGGATGTAGACTCAATATGAAGTAATTTATCCAGAGTAACTTTGCTCTCAAAGTTGAATGCTTTCTCCTCTTTTCCATAGCTCAGAATTGGGCTCTTATGGCCTTCAAAATGAAATTGAAGGGACGAGTCAGAAAGTTTCTAGTATATGGAAGGCCAAGGATCAGAGATAACCTATCATGACATGGAAACCCAACTCCATTTTTGTATTTTTTGGCACAAATCTCATTGTATGTAGGTTGTAGTGGAGCAGCCAACATATACGCATGATGTATAGTAGATAGGGCGCGTATATGTGGAAAAATATGTATTTTTAGCTTTGGATTCATCAAAAAGGGATGATAAGTCTGCACAGGGAAATGGAAAAAGGCCCTCTGTGCATAGGGAAATGGAAAAAGGCCCCAGTTGGTTTCCCTTTTTTAGACCCCTGACATGTTTCCCCTCTTCAACTAAAAATTAGTTTTCTAAAATCTTGTGTTCCTCCAGGTGTATTAGTCGCACATGAGGTTGTAGGTTCCACACTAACTATGATATGGATTGTAGTTATGCCTTCTATTCCTGGCCCTGTACCTCTTTTTTTCCTTTCATGTGTTGTGTGCAAGATTTCCTCAATCTTCTCCATAGCCTGGAGATCCTCTACCTCTTCTTCATTGCTCTGCAAGCCTTCTCTATCGGCTATGGCCCTATTTTTTTTATTCATCTTATATTGGTAAGGTCTACCATTGTGCATCATTCCATATTTTTCCATTATCATCTGTTTCTGATCCTTTTCCATCATGATTGGGTTCATGGCCTCTTTATGCTTCCCCTTATCTAGTTGTTTGTCCATATCTTAGACTCCTATTAGTGCTTCTCCCCTTCCCCCATGTGCGTAGGGAAGTTTATTTTTCTGATTCCATGGTCATCACGCCTTTGTGATATAATAAAATATTTATGGAAGTATATAGATATCTTATGTACCTACCTCTAGGTCCCTTAAAAAATTCATGCTCTACAACAGTGTATGACTTCGCAGTATCAAGTACAAATTCAGTGATAAACCCTGCAATAATATTTTCTAACCAAAAATATATTGTGCGTGTAAATTTATTATTGAATTTCTACAACTACGTGACCTCCAAAGGATGCCACTCTAGTTGTCTTATCCGATTGGTAGGATGGTTTTCCTTTAACCTCAATAACCACTCCTATAATAGATGTCGAAATTCACAGAAAAATACTTCATGCCAGTCGCTAAACACATATTTGTCAAGATATTTTCATGGTGTATATTTAGGGTTTCTATTGTCCTGTTGCGCAAACTTGAGTTCCTTTTTCCTTAACCATGTTTCAATATTCTCCTTCGTTGGATTCCATGGCCTAAACATTCACTTCTACATTTTCATTCTCTGTGTTGTTCTTCAATAGATCCCTTCTGATCTATCCTGTGTAGTTCCAGTCGAAAACAAAACCATTTGTTGGATGCTTGGACTAACACAGGTTTTGATCTCAAAGGTTTCCATCAAAACCCTCAAACTATCGGCCCTCCTGGTAAACCAAAAGACAACATTGCGCACAGAGTGCACATCATAGTCTCACCCGAGATAGCTTATGGGGGACTGCAAGATTCAGATGTCTGCAGCCAGGGAAGGGATTGGGGATGAGATATGTTCCTTTTCCTCATGTATCACAATTATTATCCTTTCATTTAAATATATTATTCATTCATTAACCAACTATGCATGCATGTTGTCATAATCTAAGCTAAACATGTATTCTTTAACTGATAAACAAAAAAATAGTAGAACAGTCATTTAGACACATTAACATAATAATTTTATCGTGGTTCACCCCCCTTGGGGCTACGTCCACAAATATATGTCTGGTTTTCTCTTTTATTTATCATTCTTCAAAATCTGCACTACGTGCATTACATCCTTCAGGCTTACAATCATAAATTAGGACCAGTTTCATCCATGAGGCGAACTAGACCACACTAGGATCCACAACCTATGACCTAACCCTCAAAATATATCTTATTCAGACCAAAACTATTATCTCTTTGACGAACCTCTACTACACCTCCTAGGCCTTTATTTATACTACTCTATTGGCTCATCGCTATTACATTCATATAAAAAACCCTAACCCTAACATGGCTAGGTTTGTCTGCAATCGCGTCACGCTACTTTTCCTCCATCTTCCACATGTTTCTTTTCCTCAACATATGGCATGCGCTCAAAAATATGATTTTCTATCCCAAAATAGGATTGTGCTCACAAATAGGCTTTTCTCTCCCAAAATAGGCCTACGCTCAAAAATAGGATTTTCTCTCCAAAAATGGGCTTGCGCCAACAAGTAGACTGACTATGTTAGTTGCTTTCTTGTCAAACCAATAGTCACCTGTTCGTACCATTTTTGGTCAACCATCATTTGATATGTCAAACTCCTTCATTTTTATTTCTACGTCCATCCATTCTTGTGATTTTTCTTCATCGAGATGGTGTTCTCCTTCTTCAATTTTTGTAAAGTTTTTTGGGAAGTCAAGTTGTTCCTAGTCTTCTTTGTGTTCTATGGCTATACTTAATACTGAATTCACATGATTCTGCAATGATGGATGGTCTTTTTTCCATTGGAAGCTCTGTCCTGTCCATTTATATTCTCCATGTCGATCCTCCATGTAGTCGAGATTTCTTTGTTTTCTACCAACACAAAATTGGAAGTCAATGTCGACCCTCCATTAACTGACATATTTGTTTTTTATTTCTATATAGTTGGTGAAGGAATTTCTAGAAATATTTTTATTTGATATGATGCATCTTTCAAGTGTTCCTCTACTTGATTAAATTCGAAGTCTTGCACAAAATTTCCTTTGATTTCAGCCTAGTTTGAAGTATGTCCATAGGCTTCTTCAATCTTATACCATTTTCTTGGTATCTCATCTAATGTACTTGGAAACATATGGGGACATAACCTTTCATCCTTATATCCTATTCTTCTCCATTCTCTTTCACAATGTTGAATATTTTCTGTTGGGTCGTAGCCGATTTTGAATGTGGGAATATCTGCATCTTTGGATAATTTCTTGTCTCTGAATATTTCAACGAAGTATATCAACACAGTTGTTGATGTTTGTAATCGAGGGAGTGTGCTTCCCACCATATTGCAACCTGGCCTATAAAATTTTCCACAAGTCTTTGTGTCCTTCCTTTCTCTCCTATGGATTTTTCTACCTCTTCGACATGGATCAAAGGGGTATGTCGTTCACTGTATCGCAAGGGTTTTTTTATTTGATTTTCGGTCGAAAGAAGAGTGGGAGTTTGTTGAGTTATTTTTTCATGTAATTTTGGTACAAACTATATTGAATAACACGTCTTAATATGTTTCTTTGGAATAATTTCGATAGACCAGCAACCTTTCGCATGTGCTTCATAATTTTCTATTTTCCAGAACTGTATAAGGTGGAGTCGAAATTATGTCCAACTGACATGGGGGATTCTCTCCAAATTTCTCCTTACACGGTTGGTTCTATATAATATTTTTGTTCATTGTTTATTGTTTTTTTCTATCTCTCACCTCTACTTCTTGGGCTGACCCAAGTTTGGATCTCAACAGGTTTCCAACAAAACCCTCTAAAACTATCAACCCTCCTGGTAAACTAGAAGGAAACGCTACGCACAGAGTGCACTGCATAGTCTCACCTGAGATAGATTTATAGGTGATTGCAATTCTCAAGTGCTTGTATTCTAGGAATGAGTGGGGATCTGGGGGTGTACTCTATCTTCTTCATGCATTCATTCAAGTATTCATAGGTTTCATTCCTTGTTTAAGCCATGCATGCATTCTAATATATCTATCTTAACCATTCATTCATAAATAATCATTGACATAAAGTAAACATGCAAGAAATATAAAATATAACACATGTTTTACCATGGTTCACCCCCTCCTAGGCTACATCCACAAAGATATGGATTCTCTTCTCTTTTATTTAGTATGCTACAAAATATGGTGTTGCACGCATTACATCTTCCATCATACAACCATGAAGAGGTTAAGGAACCTCTGTGAGGCAGACTATATCACACCAGGCTCCTCAGCTTGTGACCTAACCCTCAAAATATGGATTACTTGGCTCTTCTATTACCTTATTACAATCATACTAACCATTGAACCTCAACAATGAACTTACACTACTAAACAAGAACTAAACCCCTAACGTAGACCTCGTAGGTTCTTATTTATACTATTTTTCAGGGTTATAGTCGTTACAATTTTTATCAAAAACCCTAACCCTATAATGGTTAGGTTTGTCTACCTGGCCACCATGTTGCTTTTCCTCTTGCATGTTTCTTTTCCTTATTTTCTACATGCTTCTTTCTTACCATCGATTGCGCACGCTCCAAAATTAGGTCTTTCCCAAAATAAACCTTTTGTCCAAAAATTTGCTTATGCCCAAAATAGCCTTTCTTCTCAAAATAGGCATGCGCCCAACATTTATCTGATATAGACATATGGCTTCTTGATATTCATCCCACAATTCCATCCATGGTTTTCCTTCCTTTGGATCCAGGGGAATTGTTATGAGGAAAATATCTCTATGGCTAGGGGTAAACCACAACAGACGAAAATGACTGCAGAAATCAACTCTAATCTCAAGTATGCTATATAAAAAAATATGCTAGAAAGACAAGATAAAAGGCCTACCTCGTCCAGATGTTCGATGAAGTCCATCGTTGAGCACTTGACCTGAATAAATATACCTGCAACTAGTCCTCAACGACCAAGCAACACAAGCATATTGTGATAATAGATAATGTTACCGCATTCAATAGCATAATCCATAAATATTCATAAAAAAACATGCCCATGGAATAACAATTCAAATATTCACAAGATATCAATTGGACGAGAAAAGAGTATTTTTATTAAGATGTAGTCAACATAAGTGAATGAGTTACAAATTTTTGTGTCGTCACGGTTCCGAATTGAGAAACTAAGTTCCTTCCAATTGGGCCTCCACCACTTCAATCCTCCACCAAAGGCAAACTCATATAATAGATACAATGAGGTTCTCAATCAATAAGGGAAGAGCTTGGGGGATAGACAATGTGTTCAGACTTAAAGGACAAATGGATGTAGACTCAATGTGAAGTGAATAATTTATCCAGAGTAACTTTTCTCTCGAAGTTGAATTATTTCTCCTGTTTTCCATAGCTAGGATTTGGCCCATTTATAGCCTTCAAGTGGAACTGAAGGGCCGATTCAGAATGTTTCTAGTATATGGAAGGCCAAGGATCATTGATCTCAAGACGTGACATGGAAACCCGACACCATTTTTTAATTTTGGGCACAAATACCGATGTACGTGGGTTGTAGTGGTGCAACCTGCGTATACGCATGCTGTAATATAGGGAGGGTGCGTATATGTGGAAAAATCATGTTTTTAACTCTAGGATTTGCCAAAAGGGACTTCAAGTCTTCATAGGGAAATGGAAAAAGGCCCTTTGTGTAAGATTGCATAAGGTGAGGAAAATATTTCTATAACAGATTCCCCCTAATGTGTGAGGTCAGAGGAGTATCTGCGATGGCCGAAATAGATTATAAAAACCTAGAAGTGGAGTAATGGGGACCTAGCTAGAAGAACTAGTTTCTCATTACAATCTGTACTGAATTTGCATACATGGATGCCAATTTGAATTACATTGCAGATCCATGTGAAAATATACCAAACAATTGTCCATGCCCATGAATTGGCAATACAAAGGTGGCTACATGCCAAAGGTTGTCATAGTCATGAACAAGGCCCAGTAAAACCAATCTCAAAATCAATTTGAAGATATATGTATACAATGGAGTACAAGTTGATCTCCCATGATCATTGAAGTCACATAGGTATTGGTCCAATGAAAGGTAGCAACAACTCAAGAAAGTTGCAACTATAAATGGATGTCTTCAAGTCTTCTACACGATCCACCAAAGGTGAAAGTCTACATCACGTGAATAAAGGAGTTGAGTTCGAACACATTGAGACTTCGTTTGATTATCGGTCATTGAGGTATACTGTTAACAAACATGAGACAACCTACCGATGATGAAATTAGGTATCAAGGCACCAAGTAAATTCTTACAAGTGTGAATAAAGGAGTCAGGGTCGAACACTTGAAGAATCCATTGATCAGGAGACATTGATGTATTCCCAACTGTCGATGGCGAGAGCACCTGCCACTAATAACTGCAAGCCTCTAGGTACTCATAGGAATCTAGGCCTTGTTTCCAGAATATATAAGATAAAGTCGATGGAAGGAGACCCGCTGAAAGGAGAGCATTAAGTCATCTCTCATAATTCATCATGAGGTACAAAGAAAGAGCTTGATTATTTGGAGGAAATCGGATGAAGAACATGTTCACGAACCAACGACCCTGTGCGTCTTTTGTGTTTTCCAAGTGCAAGTCGTACACGAAAAAGACCCTCTCAATAGCATCCAATGAGGAAAATTGTTGACAAAGGTGAGGAAACCACCAATAGGGATAATGGTGTCTAAGACACTGCACAAATCCCAATGTGTGAATAGATGTCTTTTCATCGAACACAAGGGAAACAACCCAGTCAATAATGTCTACTGTTGGGTTCAAGGTTACCTACCAATGAAGAAAGTAGGACAAGGGTGCACAATATAACTACAATTTCATGTGATTTTGAGAAAAACTAAGGGTATGGCCGACATGAAAATTAAAGAGTTCTGAGGAATGGCCGACATAGGTTGATAGAAATCCTTTGAACAAGAGCATGAGACATATGGAAGACTTTGGCAGCATAGACTTAATGATGAAATTGTGAGATGTAGGAGGCATCAATCAAACTCTCCATAGGGACTGGAAGAGTAACCGGTCAGAGGAGAAAACTCTATATAACGAGCTTAGCTTCCTAAGGTCATGTTAAACCTAAAATTATGATGACAAGTGGACTCAAAAAAATTTGTGCTCAGTTCAAAGGAGACACGATTGCTACCAATATAAGATAATACTCCCTTCTCACCAATATTTTTTTGTTTTTTCATAGTCAAATGAATGTTATGTTATATAGGAGGAAATGAGTGTTGCGAGTAAGAAAAACTAGTTCCAGCAGTGGAACATACCTATGATCAATGCAAGGAGGTGCATGCGGGAGATGCACACTCGGGGGAATGTTCCCTCCTGGATATGGGGTATCAAGTTGCGAAGGATATAAACAAGGCTCTGCTTGGTTGAGGATGCAAAACTATTGAGGCAAATGGTTTATAATGCAAAGAGAGAACCGACAATAGGCTCAATACTACAAGCAAGGGCATGAGATGCAATCACAACTTAA